>JAVHLV010000100.1:0-209309 GCA_036785495.1 Colletotrichum neosansevieriae | reverse complement strand
GGAAGGGTTGTCTAAAGGTCTCGATCATTCAAGCGGCTGATGACACCATCGGTTGGGAGGTATTAAACTGCAAGCGAGGTTGGCATTCAGCCGCAGTGATCAGTGATTGGTCTGGAACACCAAAAAGCACGAAACATCGAACGGGCAACATGTGTGGAAAAAGCAATTCTGAATGGTAAGAAAGGAAAAAAGAAAGAAATCCACTCCAGGAACCATCCTAGTCCTGCTTCATTTTCCCCTGCAGCTCGCCCACAAGCCCTCGCCAGCTTGACCTAGAGACCCATTCACCATGCAGGTCGACTTCCTTTCCAAAACATGACCAGGTGCTGGGAACATCAGCGATCGTGGGGAACCTTGAACACGGGGTCTGTGAGCGGTAAGAGGGTAACATCTTCAGGTAGGCCAAGTCGAGAATCCCTGTGGGAAATCTCATGTTCATCAGGTCCCATTCAAGCAGTAATTAGATAGAGTTCTCGATATGATCGTGATTCATGACATGATTCTCAGTCGCTCAACCACACCTCAAATGACTATGCAGATTCGATTTCTAACCAATCGACATATCACACCGGTTCCTTGCATCCGCTCACACCCACCGACCGACTAAAGCACGGCGCAGCCCAACAGTCACACTCTAGCCTCCGAGCCTGGGCGTCGCAAACGTCTGCCCTGTCCCCATTGTGGAACATTTATTGAATCGACGGCCCCCTTGTCTGGTATGCAAGTCGCCTGCACGCCGAGAGAAGAAAAAAAGCAACGAGGAAACACGACGCATGCCCACGGCGCGCGCGCACTGCCATCGACCTCTCTTCCAGGCAAGCCTTTTTGCCCTGATAACCTTCGAATAAGAAAACATGTCAGCCCATGACCGTTGGAACCTCTTTTTTTTCGCGGGACTCAAAATGAACTGTCTTGGCCGGTTTGCTCGCGGTTCTTGAAAACTGTCGCCTCGTACTCCCTCGGAAGCCGTGTGTGTTCCTCTCATCCAGGCCACGGACTAATAATCACTCGACAATATGGCGGCACCAACACCGTTGGCATCGGCCGCGGCCAACTCGACGATGGGAGACGGAGTCGCGACAATCCCCCTCGAGAGAGAAAGTCAGATATGCGTCGTCGCCGTGTCCATCGTCTTCATAATCGTGCCCACGATCGCGGTTGTTTTGCGGCTGATCGCCCGACGCATGGCTCACAGGCCGTTGGACGCCAGCGACTACTGCATCATTGTGGCATGCGTACGTGCTTGCGCACTTCTCTCCACGCTTGAGGCCCGGAATACTAATCCACTCTTCCTTCAGTTGTTTTCGCATGGCCTACAACTCGTCTCGATCCTGAGCGTCACACAAGGAGGTGTCGGATACCTTTTCCGAGAGATAATTCCAAAATACGGAAGAGGTCCCATCATCAAGTTTCTCCAGGTACGTGCCACCAACCAACCCCATTTGCGCGCCATGATCCAAAACTCCCGAGAATCGGGGGCCAGCCAAAATCGAGGGAAAGATGCTAATTACGCCTCTCCTCGACAGCTCCTCGTTGTGCAGCAAATCCTCTGGGCCATCAGTCTCAGCCTCTGCAAGATCGCCATTCTTCTCCTGTACACCAAACTCTTCTCCGTGCGTCACATGATAGTAGCCGCGAGAATCATGGCTGCCTTCACCGTCATCTGGACCGCCGTCGCTATATTGGTGGCTTTCTTCATCTGCCGCCCGTTGTCGGATAACTGGCTGCTCGATCTGAAAAACCGCAACTGCGGCAACCAGCCAGCCGCCGACGGGACTTTGGGCGTCGTGAACCTCATGACGGACATCGTTGTGCTGCTCATGCCAGTGTCGTACTTGTGGCGCCTTCAGCTGGAAAGATACAAAAAGATTGCTTTGATTGTAACCTTTTCGTTGGGCATCTTGTAAGTTAGCCCTTCCGCAGACTCAACTTGTCGATTTACCAAAAATTGGGATGAACGCGGGCTAATCCTCAAAAGCGCGAGTATTGTGTCTGCTTTGAGATTGTATTATCTCGCGCACCTCAAGTACACCGATGTCACATTTGGCATTCCCAACGCCCTCATCTTTAGCGCACTTGAGCCCGGCGTCGGTATCACACTCGCATGCATCCCTTTCCTTCGACCACTTCTTGGTCGATCTCAGTACTCGCCAAAGGGAACGGCAAGGTACTATACCACAGCTGAAGGATCCGGTTATACCGGAAGACGTGGCTCAAACAGGAATGGGTTTGCGTTGGTTGAGGAGAACTCGTCTCAGTACCATTTGCAACAATATGCCAAGAGAGACACCGGGCCTTCGTACCCAAACAAGGCACATACAACTCTGGGATCCAACTCCCGGGATAGTTATTAACGCATGGCTAAAAGTATGTGCGTTGGTATTGAGTGCACCCCACACGTATCATGAGTAATGATAACGAATTTCCATGTGTATCTATGACTATTCGATGACAGCGGTCGGTTCAGTGACGTCCTCCGGAAGCTTGCTCCATCGGCTGGTGTAGACTCTGCCGTCCTTGACCACAGCCAGTATGTTCTTCTCCGGCTCATCCAAGATGGAGACATCTTCCAACGGGTTCTCGTTCAAAACGAGCATATCGGCAGCGAACCCGTCTTTGATCTGACCGAGGAAATTCTCCTGTCGAAGCATTCTGGCAGAGTTGACGGTCGCGGACTGCAACACTTGCTTACTGCTGAGTGCTTTCTGCCGGATGCCGAATTCCTTGCTCTGCTCAGCCTGCAACGGCCCGAGCAAGTCTGACCCGTGGCATATGGTGACGCCCGCCTCGGAGGCTATCCTCAGTGACTGCAGTCCTTTCTCGAGAACTTGTCGGTTCTTTCGTTGGTTCTCCGGAGGCAGGAACCCGGCGTACTTGTCGGAGCCCATGGCGTCGTACGTGACCAAGGTAGGAGTCAGCCAGACGTTGTTCCCCGCCATGAACTCGGCCGTTTCCTCGTCGATGAAGTTGCCGTGTTCGATACCCGTGACGCCGTTTTCGACAGCGTGACGGATTGCCCGGGGCGTGTAGGCATGCGCCGTCACCGAGGTGCCGTAGCTTCGAGCAACCTCGCTGATGGCTCTGATCTCGTCGGCGGTGAACTGCGTGTTCTCTATCCTGTCGGTAGGCGACGCAACCCCGCCGCCGACCATAATCTTGATAAAGTCCGCGCCTGTACGGAGTTGCTCTCTCGTTGCCCTGATACATTCGGGTACGCCATCGACGACGCTCGAGAGACCTGCGGCACTCCCGCAGCATAGTTGAGAATGATCGTGGGCGCCGCGTCGATCACCGTGACCGCCAGTCTGAGAGAGTGCCTGGTTTGCGATAAATAGACGCGGCCCCGGAAACACGCCGTCTTGAATAGCCTCCTTTAACGCCAGCGTAGCACCACCCGTATCGCGGACTGTCGTGAAGCCCTTGCTCAGGATGCGGCCGACGACGTAGGACTGCCGCACATGGGAGACGGTCGCATCCATGTCGAAGCCGCCATTGAGACCAGCTTCCCCAGGAACAGAGCTGACGTGCACGTGGCAATCAATCAGTCCCGGAGCCAGGTATTTGCCCCTGAGGTCAACCACAATAGCATCATCAGAACTGGCACCAGAAGCATCGCCCACGCGCTCGACGAGACCGTTCGAAGTCTTCACAGTTGTGTTCTCAATGATGTCTCCTTGGGCAGTATCAACGACATTGGCGTTGACGAATAGATACGTGTTTTGTCGGGGGAGTTTCCAAGGTTTGATAAGCTTCTCCGGGATCGCCGTCTCCGCCTCCAACGGCCGAGTGGAGGGACGGGTGATGGAGCCGACCACAACGGGAGCTCTGCGGACCGTCATAGCATCTATTGACCTGAGTTCTTTGGTGTCTTCTTTTTTGATAGATTGAAAGACGAATGGACTAATTCATCTCAGCTGGAGGAAAGATTAGATCTTGTGAGGGGGGGATTGACGTAACCCAGGCAGATAAGACTAGATATCGGACTGTAGCCGGTGCGGAGTCGGCAGCGGAGGATTCAGAGCCCCCAAACACCTCCCTTTTAAGGCCTGGGGCGTTGCCTTTAGCAAATACAAGCCAGTATTTGAACCTTTCATGCCGACATCAGTATGAATGACATTGAGACTGATCGCAACGCCACACAGCATGGAACGGCACGAATTGAGCCTGGACTGAGAAAAGAACGTTCAAGAGTATTGCTTCGGTAGCTTGGGTAGGAATATGAAGGCTTGATAGCGACAACTGCAGCCCACAAGCACGTTATGAGAGAAGGGATAATTAACTACTGAAGCACTGTGGTAACTTCTGGGTAGTATTGCACGTCTTAGAGGAAACACTAAAGTCGAAGAACCAGGAATCCCCGATGATGTACATACATATAACCTGACTTTGAAGCAAAAGCGCCTCTAGAACACCACTGCAGAATACGGGAGACACTGAATATGGGTGGCGAAAGGCACTAGAAGAATACGGGAGACAAACTTTCTTCGACAAGATACTTTTGTACACTATTACATAGTCGTGTTGCGCCAGAGAAGTCATAAGACTGTAAGACACAGTATTGCTTCAGCCTCAAGGCTCTGTCATTAGGACGCAAGTGCGATCAACGATAACAAGCAGCCGAAAATTGCGTTTCATTCATCTCACGTTGCATCGGCATCGTTGTGATTGTACAGCTAAGACATGTGCTGGGATATTTCCATCCACCTGCAACGAGCCAGCTTTGCCCTAGATGTAGATCTATCTATCTAGCAGCCCTAACCAGATCGCTTTGTGTAGAAAGAATATCAAGGTTTCGGCTCCTTTCCGATGATTCCTCTTTCCGATTTCCTGCTTTCCGATGTCGCGTTTCCGGTTCCGTCGCTAAAAACTGCTGGTACAGCATGCAGTTCTCGTCCAATGGCATCCCATTCGTTTCATCTGCCAAAACCTTCATACTATGAACATCCACATTATTTCTCTGCCCCGCACCCCCCGCAGAATCGGCAACTCTCATCCTGGGACCTCCTGTTCTTTTGTGCAGCAAGTCCGATTGTGTGGGGGTTTTCCGACGACATGTCGAGAACACAAGGTGGTGTTCATTCTGGAAACGTGTTCCGCATGCCGCCTACTTTACAACAGGCACCATCGCCAGCCACATAAAGGGGTCACGTCCGTCATCTTACCATTCTGCATTACTTCTAGCTCATAAACCATGGTTACTGCTCCACCAACGTCCGTTCCTCATGGTGGTCTCATAGTCGATGGCGGCGCCGAGCATGCTGAGCATGTCGAGCACATTGAGACGACGGCCTCTGCAGGTCAGATGACGAATGTTAGGAACAATGAGAAGTTGAAAGACATAAAAACGGTGGCGTACGTTGTTGAGGAAGTCCACGCCGACTTCAAGCTTGTTCCAGTGATCCTTGACGAGGTTCGGCCGGATGAAGTCCTGGTCGAAATGAAGTACAGCGGCATCTGTAAGTTTTATGCTTGATGTCGACAGCAACACACAAGCATCTAGGCCGCCTTGCTCACCCTCTTTCCTTTCCGCAGGCCACACAGACGTCGTAACGCAGCATGGGGGTCTGCCCATGGTCGAGTTTCCAGCCATCTTCGGTCACGAAGGTGCAGGCGTCGTCCGCGCGATTGGCAGTGATGTGAAGATCAAAGATCTCGCCGTGGGCGACAACGTCCTTCTCTCCATCAACAGCTGTGGTAATTGCGATACCTGCGCGAGTGGCCATCCCGCTTTGTGCCCGGACTCGTCCAAGATCAACGTTGGCTCCGTCCGGGTGAGCGACAAAAGCACGCCCGCGAGGCTTGCCGACGGGAGGCCGGTACGCAGTCAATTCTTCGGCCATTCCTCCTTCAGCAAAATGTCGGTTGTGAGCGGCAAGTCCGTCGTGAGATGCCCCGAATCTGCAGCCAAGGATATGGAAGTGTACGCGCCCCTCGGCTGTGGACTCCAGACCGGCGCGGGTACGGTCATGAACATGATCAAGCCGGGCAAGACGGACTCGCTCGTCATCTTCGGCCTCGGAAGCGTCGGGCTAGCGGCGCTGATGGCAGCCCGGTACTTGGAGGTGGGCCAGATCATCGCCATCGACATTGTTTCCGGCCGTCTGGATCTGGCAAAGGAACTTGGGGCCACACATACGATCAACTCGAAAGAATTCCCGGACGTGGTTCGAGAGATCCGGAAAGTCACGGATGGAGGCCCCGCGTTTGCAATGGACTGCACTGGTGTCCTGGAGGTCATTGAGGACATGATCGCGTGCGTCCGGCCGTTGGGTACTGCCGTCCTGGTCGGCGTACCACCACCCGCAGCCGAGATCAAGATTGACCCGCAAGCGTTCTTGCTAGCCAACAAGCGGCTCATTGGAGTCATCGAAGGCGACTCGTATCCCCCGGACTTTATTCCCCAACTAATCAGGATGCATCAAGAGGGAAAGTTCCCCATCGACCGCTTATGCAAAACATACCCGGCCTCCGACCTGAAACAGGCCATTCAAGATATGCGCTCTGGCCTGGTGAGTCTTCTGGAATTCAATGTTATTCAACCATCTCTGGTCGCTAAAGCTCTGCTCAAGGTCATCAAGCCCGTCATTCATTGGTCGTGATTTGAGCTGGAAGGAACTCCGAACATACGAAACCGTTGTGTGTGAGAGTCTGAGAGTTGATGTCAAATTGAGACACGGGATCATGAGACCTTTTCTCGGTTTATTGCTGCCAAAAAGAGAATTTCGAGTTTTTCTCTAAGCAACTTTGTCTCAAGTCATCGAGAATGTGTTGAGGCTCAATTGGGAGGGGAAACGATTGCTGCATGCATGCAACGTGGCTCTCGTCCCATGTCTCGTCGCAGCAAGACTAGTGCAGAAGCATTCAGAACTCCAAGGCCGGCAGTCCTATATCTCGCGCTGCCAAAAGTGAGCTGGACAGTAAGGCCCCTAAGTAAACAGGAGAGAGGTTACGCTGTTTAAACCATTGCCCTGAAACGCAAGTTAACCTGCCGTTTGGTCTTCTTGGACGTTTGCAGTGCAACGATTCAAGACATACATAAACGGCCGCAATATAAAGATTGCGCTTACATTATTTTATGGTGTTTGATTTCAAGGTTTTTGTTCTCTCGACAAAAACACATCGCAAGCCAGGTAGATCAAAAGAATTTTCTTGCCAAGTCGCATAGCACATCAAATCAAGATCAGCACGGGTGAGGGCCAACAGAATCAATATGCAGAATGAAGTGGTAAATTCATCGTGCCGCTTCCATTTCTAAATCTCACTTTACTCTCAGGCATCAGCTTCCCTGATCGGGTCAGCTTCCGACAGTTATATCCACTTGAAATCGAGGAAGAGCTCGTTTGTGCTAGTAGAGCCTCTGAAAATTGACATATCACACATCATCAGGTAAAGAAAACCATGCCCTTGCCGTCCTGGGTTATGCGCAATTGTTCCGCCAAGTTGTGTTATAGCCCTCCATTATCCATGGACGAAGACCAGTGGAAGATTATAATGAAAAATTGCAACGTGATGCATAGATAGTTCTTTGATCCTCACAGCTTCCAGGTCAAAATAGCCCCAAAACCTGGTTAGTTAATATCTAATCTATTATTTAATCTATTACTATCACAAGCCAGGATAAGGTTATAGTTAGAACAAGAAATTAAGACTCTATAAAGAGGCTTAGCAGGCTAGTTAGAATAGTCTAAAAGATAACTCTAATAGTAGAGAGGTATTAGATATCTACTAGAAGCTCTTTAAATAGGCTCTAGCTCTTACTCTTAGATTCTTAGAGAGCTAGAAAAGAATATTTAATCTTAGTTATATCTATCTATACTAACTTTCTCACTCTATATTATATATTTATAATATATTTTTCTCTCTATCTATATTAATAGAAGTATAAACTATTAAAGTAGTATAATATATAATAATAATATCTATCTAAAAGTTTTCTAAAAAGTTAAACTTATTATTTAGAGGCTTTTCTATAAAATAAAACCTCCTAAATAGTTAAATTTAAAATAAAATACTATAAAATAAAATACCTTTTAAATAAAATAATAAGTAGAATATTAATAACTTATTAATTAACTAGTTAATAGAGATTAAACTAGATTAACTTATTAAAAAAGAGGAAAAAAAAACCTAATTAAAATATAAATATAAATATTTAAAAGCTTTAAAAATAGGCTAACTTTTAGTTTTAGTAAACTCTATTACTATCTATTAAATAGTTATTAATAGCTCTAAATTAAAAAAGCACTAATTAGAGCTTTAGAAAAAATATCTTTCTATTTTTAAATATAAGAGAGATACTTAAACTAATTATAATTAGTTTATATTTAACCTTAATATATACTTTTTTATAGATAAAATTATTATTAATATAGAATAAGTATTATATATTACTAGATATCTAAAAAGCTTAGTAGCTAAATAATAAACTTTATATCTTTTAATAAAATATAAAAATAAGATAAAGGATATTATATAAATAGCTATAAAAAACTAGCTAGTTTATAGTATTACTAATAAAAGATTTTAAACTCTTAGTATATAAACCTAGCTTAAATAAACTTATTAATATCTAGAATAGTCTTATTAAAGCTTTATTAACTATTATAAGAAAATTAAGATAGAAAGCTTATATTAATAACTAAAAGAGATTTAAATAGCTAATATAGTAATATAGCTAGACCTAAAACTTTAATACTATATAATAGTAAATAGGCTATTATTCTCTTAACTTAACCTTAATACTAGAATAAGAAATACTAAGCTTATAATTAATCTTTAATTCTATAAAATATTAGTAAAAGACTAGATATCTAACTCTAGAATATAATAATAAGAAGCCTAGAATATAACTTAGAATTATAATATTAGGAATTTAAATAATACTACTTAAAGAGACTAGAGTAAATCTAATTAAGACCTAACTAGAGACTATTTAGAATAATCTAAAAATACCTCTTAAGATTCTAGAAAAGAAACTATTTACTATAGCTATAATAAGAAAGAGTATATCTTACTAAGATATCTATATTATAAGAAATATAGCTACTTCTAATATAAAGGAAAACTCTATCTAAGTAAATAACTACTAAATAATAATTAGATAACTATTTATATAATCTAATAAGATATAGTATAGCTATCTTATATTAAGGTAATTATATAAGTTTAGGTTATAGATAGCTAGAAAATAGAAACTATACTTATTAATAGCAGAACTAATAAGAATATTATTAATTAGAAACTAATATCTATAACCTAACTAAAACCTACTAAGCTACTATCTTTTAAAGAAATATAGAATTTAAAAGGTTTTAATTATAGTATATATAAATTAGTAACCTATATAAGTAATATAGTAAATATATAATAAATAGTATTATATCATTTTAGAATTAGTAAGAGAAATAGCTATAATACTATTCTAAAACTATTCTAGTACTTTACTAAGAAATCTAACCTTAATTAGAAAAAGTTAGACTAGACCTTTCTCCTAACTAAGAAAAGTATTTACCTTATTACTATAATAAAGAAATTAAAATAGATATAAAATAAAGTAAAAGTAATACTTATTATAATACTCTAAAAGATATTAAAAATAGATCTATTTAATATCTAACTAGAGATAATTAGTAAAAATTAACTAGAAACTACTTCTAAAAATCTAAGAAATAAGATCCCTCTAAAATACTATAATTTTATAAAGATATTTAATATTAATCTAATAGAAACTATACTAGATTTTAGTACTACTAAAACCTATTCTATTAACCTAAAATCTAAAATAGAACTTCTATTTAGATCTATCTATCTACTAGCTAAAAAAGAGTTAGAGAAATTAAGAGAATATATTAAAAAAACTCTCTAAAAATACTAAATTTACTTATTAATAAGCTAAGTAAAGGCTCTAATTCTCTTTATTTCTAAGAAAGAGAGAAAATTATAGCTATATATTAACTACTAGAAACTTAACTAGATAATTATTAAGAAATAAGCCTCTCTTTTACTAATTAATAAAATCTTAAACTAACTATTATTAGTAATATATTTTACTAAGTTTAACCTTAAAGATACTTATTACTAAGTAAGAATTAGAGAGAGTAATAAATAGAAGATAGCTTTTTATACTTATTATAGATACTATAAATACTATATTATACTATTTAGACTTATTAATATATCTATAACCTTTTAGATATTTATTAATAAAGCACTTTTAGAACTTATTAATATTATTTATATTATATATTTAGATAATATTCTAATTTTTACTAATAATATAAATTCTTATATAGATACTATAAAGTAGATACTTACCTAGTTAGAAGTAAATAGCCTCTATACTAATCTAGAAAAATATAAGTTTTATAAAGAAGAGATTAATTTCTTAGAGTTTATAATATTATTAAAAGATATTACTATAAAATAAGATAGAGTCTAAGTAATAACTAAGTAGCTAATACTTACTAATATCTAAGAGATTTAATAATTTCTAGGTTTTATAGAATTTTATAAAAGATTTATTAAGAATTATTTAAAAATCTATAGCTTTCTTACTAATTAACTTATAAATACTATAAAAAGTTAGCTAGTTATAACTTATAAGGTACTAGTTACTTTTTATAAACTATAAACTTTATTTATAAAAGCCTCTATTTTATAATATTTTAATTCTACTTTTTAAATCTAAGTTAAGATAAATATATTAGACTTTATAATAGGAGTAATATTAAGCTAACTAGAAGATAATATTTAAAAGCCTATTACTTTTATATTATATAAGCTTTAAGGAGCTAAACTATAATATAGTATCCTAGAAACTAAACTAGTAGCTATCTATAATATAGCTATAAAATAGTAATATTATTTACTTTACTTATAGTATTATATTTAGTTTATTACTAACTATTTAGGTTATTACTATCTAGCTAATAAAAAGACTCTTAATAACTACTAAGTATACCTTTTATAAAACTTATTAATATTTAATTTTAAAATTAAATACTAGCTAGATTACTAAAACCTAGCTAATATTCTTTTAAGAAGATCTAACTATATCTTAGATAATATTAAGATAGATAAAGCTAAAAACTTATTCTTTTATAGCTTCTTATAATAATTTAAGAACCTATTAATTCCTACTATTAAGAGAACAGACACCTAGAAATAACTACTTATCACAAGCTATAGATAGGGGTAAGGGCGAGTTATAAGGAGCAACTATCTTAGCTATAGATTAGTGCGCACAGAAAGCGCAGTGAAATAGTCTATAGTGTGTAATTATATAATTGCACGCTATAGCACACAGCTACTATAGCCTTATAAGGCTGAGAGTGCTGTAAACTGCATTATAATATATCTCCTAGCTATATAGTAAATATTACTAATATAGTAATCTGTTATTATATATAGCTATAACTATTTTTAAATATATATAAAAGAGATAAAGTAGTGTTATAAATAGCTTTAAAGGTATAAAATAAATAAAAATATCCCTTATAAGTGCTTTAAAAAGTATAAATAAGTAATATATAACTTAAGTAATAGTAATATAATCTAGATAAGTAATAAAATTCTATTAGTAGCACTTAACTGTTTATAAAGGTAGCTATATAGGTATAGTTATTACTTATACTGCTTTCTGCTTTAATTTTTCCTTTTTCTTTTACTTAGAATACTATAATAATTATAAGTTAACCCTTTATATATATAAAAAAATCATTATATATATTATTAACTATTACTAACACTTATCTTTATATAGAACTATCTATACCTATTAATACTATTATTAAAAATAGCCTCTAAGTATAAATAATTTATAGTACTAATTACTAACTATATTACTAAGGCTAAGATAACCTATAAGGCTAAGAAGAAAATAGAGCAGGAGCAGCTAGCTACTTTTACTAAGTAGGAGGAGGCTAAGAATAATAAGAGTAATAAGTATAAGTCTTTTATTTTATTATTCTATAGCCTCTCTAGTAACTATTACTATCTAGCAGAGCCTTTTAATATTATAGAAGCTACTAATATCCTTTTAATAGAGGAGGCTAAGACTCCTAAAAAGAAGTCTATAAGTAAGTATAAGTATACTCCCTCTATTAAAGAAAAAGAGAATAAGAATAAGAAGAAGCCTATTAGTATATTTATAATATTACTTTCTTATAGTTTAGAGATATTAATAATAGTTTAGAAAAGTCTAAGTATAAGTCTAAGGAGGTAAAGATTATAGCTAGTATATATTATAGTATATTAAAGAAGAAGACTAACCCTACTACTAGTAAGAAGACTTTAAGCTCTACTAAGAAGCTTTATACTTTCTCTATTATTCTAAAAGGAGCTAGTAAGCTAATAGAGCACCTATATTATAGCTATATATACTTACTACTTATAGATAAGAGCTCTAGTTACTGCTTTTATAGTATTAGTAGATCTTACTACTACTACTTAGCTAGTTAAAGCTATAAGCTGCTTCCTACTATTACTATTACTTTTTATAAGTACTACTATAAGACTTATAATAGTAATAACTAGATTATAAGTATTCTATATATATATATAGAATATATATAAGATAATTTAGCATAGTACTAACTTATCTATCTAGGCTTTTATCTTTTAGTGCTAGGTTCTCTAAACTACCCTTAAAGAGGAGGAGGAGAAAAAGAAGGAGGAGAAGAAGGAGCAGAAGTAGGAAAAGGAGGAGGAGGAGAAGCTCTAGGTTATTATATACCTAGAAGCTGCTATAGGAGAGCTAGCTTTAGCTAGCTCTTCTTAGTAGGTCTTTATAGCTACTACTCTTTTTAGTAGTACTATTATTAGTATATATACTTACTTAGTAAGCCTTTTAGCTCTCTATAAGCTGCCTGCTAGTATAGCTAATAGCTTTATTAACTGCCTTATTATAGCTATCTATATTAAGAAGTGCTTCTATTATTAAATATATACCTTTAGGTATTAATATCTTTTACTTATTAGTATTTAGAGAGGTATAGGGCTAGTATATCTGGAACTAGTATATCTAGAGCTAGTATACCTATAAAAATTACTTTTCTACCTAGCTATTATATATAGGGGGGCTATAGCTCTGTAAATAATATCTGCTAGCCTTTAAGCCTAATAGAGCTTTATTTTATACTTTTAAACTTACTTTTCCTTTATTATATAATATAGTAAGTATCTACTAGGTTTAGTAGTGCTTAGAAGTATTTAAACTTAGCTTAAAAGAGGCTTTTTATAAGCCTATCTGTTAGTATCTTATCTATAAGTATATAAAGCACTTTAAAAGTGCTCTTTATATGCTCTTAGTATAGCTATATATTCTAAATATTAATATGTTATAGATGGGTTAAAATGCACTCTCTCTCTCTAACTACTAGTTAAATAGTTTGCTAATTATTATAATAGACTTTCTAAATATCTTTAAGCTCTAAAGCAAGGTTATAGTATAGCCTTTAAAGGGCTATTATCTCTTTAGTAGTATGCTTAAAGCTTAGAAGCTCTGCTTTAGTTATTAATATTATAACTATTACTTAATAGGCTGCTTTCTACTAAATTATACCTCTAAAGAGTATTATTATATAGCCTTATAATAACCTATATATTTCTTTATTATTAGTAAATAAGGTGTTACTAGTAATTAGCAGTGAGGGAGTCTCTTTATTACCCTCTAAGCTGCTATAGCAGATTATAAGGTAGTAAGTTAAATAGAAATACTATATATATTACCTTACTATAGCAAAGTGCTATATGCTTAGATTTATAAGGAAGTGGGAGAGTTATATTATAGTAAAGGCTACTTTAAGGTATATTATTATTACTATATATAGGATACTTCTAATAAGTAATTAGTAGTCCTTAACTTCTATAATTATAGCCTTATTAGAGTTCTTTATAAGCTTAGTAACTAGTATAAGAGTGTTTAGAGTAATACTATTATAGAGACTAAAGCACTCTATAATAGTCTTAATATACTAGTTATAGACTAGGTAGATCTTTTTAGCTACTTAGTCTTATATAATATATATTCTGAGATACTATTTAATAGAGCCTAGTTTATATAGTTTATATAGTTTTTTAATCTCTTATATAAGCTTCTAAGCTTTAAAAGCATAGTCTTAATAGAATAAAATAAGGATATTATTAATATAGAATAGTAGCAGGACCTTATAGTGCTTATCTTAAAAAAGATAGGGCTTCTTATTATATAGAGAGAGCCTAAGCTTATATAAAGCTATAGAGAATTTCTTATACTATAGAAGAGATATATCCTTTAAACTATATAGAGCTCTATTAAGCTCTATAACTTTACTAGCCTATTTAAAGCTATCTAGAAGGTAGCAGGTAACTAGCTCTCTATCTAGGTTAATATCTATATTTAGAAATATATTAATAATATTAAATTAGAGTATTTTATAGTTAAACTAGGCTATAATTACTACTACTATATATAAGCTTTAAGCTATAAGTATAGCAGTATAAGTTAAGCTAAGAGAGGAGGTGTCTTATATATTCTCTTATATATAGATTTGCACTTTATAAGTATTAAGGTAGTTATCTTAGAACTTATAGATATATATCTACTTTAAGAGAAGAGGCTTTAAGTATATCTTAGACTAGTTAATAATATACTAGATTCTCTTAGCTATAAGTTTATTAATTTCCTTATTTATAGTCTCTTAAAATATATCTTAGAATAGTTCTCTTAGCTTTCTAGCTTTAAAATAGTTACTTAGAGGCTTTAAGAGGTTTTCTATAAAGTATATTATCTTCTACTTAGTATTTAGATATATCTTAAAGTTATCCTATAGATATACTATAATAGTAAAGTATAGAGTTTTATATCTAAGAGTGCTTTCTATAATAGCTTTATACTAATTAGGTATAAAGGTTATAAAAAAAGTGTTTTAGTAGTTATCTAGTAAGCTCTTTTCTAAATAAAGAGTTATAAGAACTCTTAGATACTACTCTCTAGTACTCTATTATATTAGAGGCCTATAATTAATCTATTAGTATTAATAATAGATAGGTTAGAAATCTGTTTTAGCTACTAAGGAGAAGTTTTATCTAGATTGCTATAAGCTCTCCTTTTTTATAGGTGCTTAAGTAGCTAGTTTTTAAGTATTTAAAACAGATAGATATAGGTTTATATTCTTAGTAATAGTATACTATGCTTTAGAGTAGAGCTCTAGTATTATAAGAGGGTCTAAACTTAATTCTAGTATGCTTTTAGAATTAGAAGTTTATTTAAGAGTAAGCAGTCCTCTCTATATTCTAGCTAGTATACCTTTAAGCTATATTATAATAGTAGTATAAGGTACTTCTAAACTATAGAAAGCAGCTAGTATAGAGGACTTAAGCCTACTAGTAGTTTATTTATTTATTATAAGGTTACTATTTACTTTATTAAGCACCTTTAAGGTTTTAAGAACTATATTAGAGGATTTAATAGGTATTTTAACCTTATTAATAATTATCTGGGTATTCTAGATATCTATAGCCTCCTTCTTATTATCTAGAGAGTAGAATTTTAACTTATTAAAGTATATATTATATATAATAATAATCTAGTTAAGTATAGAAACTTAGATCCTATATAGGTTATATATCTCTAGTATATATTCTATAAGGTATTAATAAAGGCTGGGACTGTGAGGGCTAGAAAGGATAGCAAATAATATAACTCCACCTATAAACAGGCTAGAATAATAAAAATAGGCTTAAAAGATATATAAAGTAATTTGCAGATCTAATTAAAAGAGATTACTAAAAACAAGTATAAATTTGCTGAGAAAATCCTGAAAAACTTAAAAATTGAGTATTAAGGTATTTATAATTATAATTCTAATAAGTTCTCCTCCCCTCTATGCTCCTCTTTTCTCCTTTACTATAGTTCTTCTATAATAGACCTATATACTAAGAGGGCTCTCTTAGAAACTATACTACTAAGTTCTACTTATCCTATCCTAATTATTTCCTTAAGACTCTTTATAATATTATAAAGGAGAGTCTTAATAGATAAATAAATCTATTTATATAAAAATATATAAAATCCTATTTACAGACCCTTCTATTTAATAGTTTCTTCTTAGTAGGCGATTTTGCTATTAAGAAGGTTTATTAGGTGCTATTATTTTCTATTATAAACTATATCTTAATAATAGCCTTATAACCTCCTCTTTCTTATTATATTTCTTATCTTATTTTAAATCCTAATATAGCTAAAACTATTCTCTCTACTAAGATAGGTATAAGAAATTATAGTAATATAACCTTTTAGGAGTATTCTATTCTATCTATTTCTATTAATTAACTCTCTATTAGATATAGTTTTCTCTATTATAGTTATATTTATTTAAAGTATTAGGATATTTAAAATAAGATAGTATATCTATAATTATAACTTATAGTTAAGGTTTAATATTTATACTTTAACCTAGTATTTAAAGGACTTATATTTAAAGTTAGTATTCTAGATAATTAAGTTTACTATCTAATATATTAGATAAAGCTAATTCTAGTAAATCTCTTAGAGGAGAAATTCCAGGCTTATTATTATCTCTAAAGTTCCTTATATTATTATCTAGGAGTGAGGGTTAGCTAGGTTTAGGTATAGAGAGTTATATAGGAAAGAAAGAATTTTTCTTAAAGTCTTATTAGCTATATAGAGTGTTTTATAGGGCAAAGCTAATATTAATAGGTATATTATAGAATTTTATAGTAATAGTAGAAATATATTAGTTAACTAAAGGGATTTCTATATTAGTAAAGAGTTTTCTGTTTCTCCTAGCTATATAGCTAAATTATAGTAATAAGATACCCTCTTAAAGAAATACTTAGACTTATTTAATATATCTGAGTTTATATATAAACCTATCTCTTTATTAGGTTAAATTAACTATATAATAACTAGTTAATAGGATTATTCTGAGATATACTAGGGCCCCTATTTTATAGTACTATCTGTTAAGATTATTTATAGTATCTATAAATTATTAGTTACTTTCTAAATCCTATATAGAGTCCTAGTAAAAGCAATTACTATTTACTTAGTCTATAATAATTATTACCTAATAACTATTACTGTAATTAAGTAATAAGAAAGCAGCTATAGCGTCTTAAAGGTTACTTATACCTCCTCTTATTATACTAACTATATCTACTATAATCTCTATTCTAGATATTTAAGGTAGCTTTTAAAGTGGGATATAGATAGAAAGTAGAAACCCTCTAATTATAAGTCTAAAAAGGCTTATAACTTTAGAGTTATCTAAGTTTTCTTATCTTATTAGTATTCTTTATATATTATAGAGATTAGAAAGATATTCTACTTTCTCTATACTATTAATAACTAATTCTTACCTATATTTAGTTATTAAGTAATCTGCTAACTACTAGTTATTTTATATATATTAAGGGACTATTAGAATAGGTTAATTATTATTTAGTATAGGGTTAGTAGGCTTTATATAGTTAAAAACTGCTAAGTTATTATAGGATTTAAAGATAACTTATTCTGCTAAAAAGGGTATAAGATATAGTAATATTAATAGTTTTATAGATCTAGGATAATTATAATACTTTAATAAATTAATTAGTTACTACTAATTATTTACCCTTTTATACTTCTTAATCTTATCTCTTATTACTATATTTTAAATAGTTAGATACTCTGATAATCCTTTATTGCTTTTTAAAGCCTTAGTATTAGATATACTAGTAGGTTAGGTCTATAAATAAATATCCTTAGATATAGGTAGGTTAAGACTTATTCTATTAGATAAGAAGGGCTTTAGGTTTATAAATTATAGGATATACTTATCCTTTTAGTCTTTTATTACTTCTAGTATTATCTGCTCTAGTATTTTCTTTTTATCTTTAAAGATCTAGTCTTAAATAGTTCTGTCTAGCTTTAAAGAGATTTAATATCTTTTAAATAGCTTTTTATTTATAAAAGTTACTAATAGTTAGTTAATCTAGGTTCTTTTTCTTACTTATAGAGGCTATTTTAGTAGTGCTAGGCTTCTAGATTATATAAAGGATCTAAACTAGTTAACTAGATATAGACTAGAAGTCTATAATAGAGGTTTAGTATAGTAAAGGTTAATTAGGTATAGTTATCTTAATAAGGCTTTAGTTATAATAGCTAGGGCTCTAGGTAAGACTCTAGTTATAATATATATCAGAGTTTATAGTCTTTTCTCTGCTCTTTTTCCTAACTACTAAGTATTATAAAACTAGTTTTATCTATTATATAAGTTAATTAGCAGCTCTAAAAAGACTACTCTGTTTAATTTAGGTGCTTATAGGTGGATAAATAGTATATCTAGAGCTTCCTTTTTAAGCTAGGTAGTTATACTATCTTTTAGGCTTCTATTATTAAAGTTATCTTCTATACCTCTAATTATATAGTATTAAAGGGGTTATCTAGCTTTAATAGGTCTTATAAGGTAATATATAATTGCTATAATATTTATAGAGTATATTAGAGTTTTAGTTTCTAATATTCTAATAGTATTATATAAACTAGTAATAATATATTATAGTTTAAAAGGAGGGAATAACTTCTATACTATATCTAGAGTTTTACTCTAGTATTTAATAAGTATATATTTTATTAGTAAATTAGAGGGGTATATCTAGCTAGTTATATCTTAGTATTATAGAGGTGGAGTCTTATATTTAATTATTAGTAGCTAATATTTTAGTTTTTCTATAGGTTTAAAGTCTAATATATCCCTAATAATCTAGTTCTATGCCTAAAATTAGCTTTTATTTAGTTTATTAGATATAGGATCTATTAGTTATCTAATATTAGAGGTGGAAAGCTTTAAGAATCTTAGCTCCTAGATATAGTTATCTAGTATATTACTATTATTAAAAATAATTTTTCCTATTATAATATTTTTAAAAAGAAAGTTAGTAGGAGGAAAGAGTAAGTGATTTATAGACTAAAAGGATAAATTAAATAAGAGTAGTTATAAAATCTAAAGATATTATAGTATAGTAGTTAATATTAAATATCTTCTATCTAAGAGAATAGGTTAGGTAATATATATAAATATAGATAAAAAAGAAAAGATCTAGGAGGCTAGAAGGATTAATAATACTCTCTTATACCTGCTAATTAATTTAAAGTGCTAGTAATTTATTAATATCCTATAAAAGGAATAATTAACTTCTTCCTCTCTTAGCTCTCTTAGCTCTAATAAAAGTAAAGTAAACTTAAAATAAAAAATCTAATAATATATCTAATAGTAAATTAGAGCAGTTATTTATAAGGAAAGAATAAAAGAAATAGTAGCTATTAGTAGCTATTAAAGTAAGGGATTTAGTTATAAAACTAGGTAAATATCCTCCTCTATTCTCTAATATTAACTTCTCTTTTTCTAATAGTTATCTTCCTCTCTATCCCTTAATCTTAACTTAACTCCTTTAAATTCTTCTTTTTATATCTATAAATTATCTTCTCTTACTATAGCTAACTATAACTTTCTTATATTAGATATTAAGAACACTAATTAGCCTTATTTTTATTATCTTCCTCTAAAAGCTACCTTCTAGATACTTAGTTCTAATATTCCTATATCTTAGATAAAGCAGAATAATATATCTCTTTTTATCTAGTACTCTAATAACTAGCTTTAAATAATCTTCTTTTTCTTATACTTCTTATTACTTAACTAATATCTATTATCTTTTTAGGCTACTATAAGCCTTACTTAGCTCTAACTTAATATTTCTAGTAATAAATATTTAAAAGTAGCCTTTATCTTATAGGTGTTTTCTAATAAGACTACTAATATAATAAGACTAGCCTTCTAGAAAGTTTATCTTAGTAAGTAAGATTTTAATTAAATATTTAAGGTAACTAAGAGAACTAGTAACTTTTACTATTAAGTTTTTATTTATATCTCTACTATCTTTCTTTCTAGCTTATAGTAGATAAAGGTCTTTTAGTATATAGTAGCTGCTTATAGCTTATTTATCTAATTCTAAGATAGTTATAATATAGTACCCTATATCTATTATAAGAAGTATATTTATACTATAAGAAACCCTATAACTAGCATTTTTATTTATAAATTATACTTTAAATATATTTTTATACTAGGTACTCTTTATACTAACTACTTCTTCTATAAAATCTAAGAGAATTGCTCTTATAATAATCTAAGTATTTGCAAATACTATAGATATAGAATTAAGTATAATAATAAAGTAAGAAAGAGCAGAGAATTTAATAGTATTATAATAATTTTATAGTTTTAAATTCTAGCTAATACTACTATATTAGCTATATTTAAATTTAACTTTTTAATTCTTTGAAATACTCTTTATTTTTAATAGGCTTAAGAGTATTATCTAGGGGCTAGGTTTACCTACTCTTAGTACCCTTTTATACTAGAGCTACTTTTAGACTTTAATCTTATAGAAATTACTAACTACTTAGAGCTTTATATTATAAGTTAAGGAAAGGAAGATAGAGTAACTAAATATATCTTTATAAAATAGAGGAAAAGGAAAGAAATAATAGAAATATTATTAAGTAGTAATAAGAATATAAAGGAAATATCTTCTAGATAGGTTTATAAAACTAACTTTAAACTCTATCTAAGTATAAAATTAATAAGATCTTCTTTATAAATATCTTTCTTTTTCTTACTAGTAATAGTATTATATAGCTGCTTTTAGTATTATTAGCTTTATTACTATACTCTTAGTTATCTAAATACTAGTATTCTTTTTATAGGTTAGTAACTATACTTTAATACCCTCTTCTCTTTTCTTTTCTTCTATCTATTCTTAAACTATTAGTTTTCTTATTTATTTAGTTTAGTAATAGCTATATTTATAGGGAGGTTTTTAGTATTATTATTAAGAAGCTATAGATCTCTAATATCTTATACTTAGTATAGATATTAAAGTTATTAGCAGATAGATTACTATTATATTAAAAGATAGTTAGTAGTAGAGTAGTATATTTCTATAAGTTAATATTATCTCTTATTCCTATTTCTAAAGTTTAGGTATATTATTTCTAGAATCTTAAACTTTTAAAATATAAGAGATAAAGGAAAGAAAACTATATAAATAAGTATAAATAGGTTTATAAATTATTAAACTAAGCATTTAAGAATAAAAGAAAGATTATAAGTCTTTTAGATCTTCTATCTTAATATACTTTCTCTCTTTTTCCTTTAATATTTATAGGATTTCTACTACTAGTTACTATTTAACTTTTAATACTTTAATAGCTATTTCTAAGTCTTTTAAATACTATTTTAATCTTACTATAGATTATAATATATTCTCCTCTTTATTTTTAATTATCTCTCTAGGTACTATTAGTTTTTTATTTTTTTCTTCTAGTATATAGTTATTATACTCTTTATTTCCTAGTACTAGAAAGACTTTTACTAGGTTTCTCTCTAAATTAGATCTATAAATATCTATATTACTTAGTTTCTAATATCCTTTAAGTGCTTAAATAAATTTTTAAAGTTAATTTCTACTAAATATTCTGCTTATAATCTCTTTTTCTGCTAATATTACTAGTTAATATAATAGGGTATTAGAGGCATATAATAAGATATAAAAGGGGCCTTACTATTAGTAGTTAAGCTTTTTAATTAAAGATTTATTAATTAATCTCTTAATATTAAATACTAGAACTAAATTACCCACTTCTAGCCTCTCTTTTCTTATTATTTACTTATATTAATTATTACTATACTTTATAGTCTTTCTATATTAACTCTTAATTATCTTTTTAGCTTGCTTTCTATCTTTATTAAGTTATAGGAAGGCTTATAGATATATCTAAACCTCCTCCTCCTATATTATTACTAAATTCTAATTAAGAACTTTTTAGGTTAGTATTAGAGTTTTAATAGGTATAATAGGTTTAAATCTATATAAAAGGTAAAAAGAGCTAAAGCTAGTTAAAGTGTAAATACTTAATTAGTCTATAAATAGAGTAGCAAGTAAATATAGTTAAGGGTTAATATCCTTTCTTTCTCTAGTCTATATTAATAAAGAATAAGTAATAGGCTAATAACTAGTTTTAATTACTCTATTAGCTCTTAGATTATAGGCTAATATTACTTTCCTCCTTATACTATATCTTTTATTAAACTTAATAATAATACTCTTATTTTCTAGACCTCTATTAATAATAATTTTACTATATAGCTTATATTAATAGATAACCTCCTCCTAAATAAACTTTATAATCTTAGCTATAGTTATTTATCTAAGCTAGTATATTTTAAACTATCTAGTAAGCAGGTTCTAAGCCTCTATAAGATACTACTTACCTACTCTCTATATATCTAATAAGATTCTTATAAAGGGTAATCCTTTTAGTAAACTATAGGTTCTTATATTATCTATATATTAAGTTCTTCTCTTTTAGTAATTAGAATAACTTTTTAAAAACTCTTTAACTTCTAAATATATATTACTCTATATATAATAGTTAGATAATCTTTTTGCTATAGCTTACTTACCTCTATAACTACTTTCCTTATAGGCTTTAGTAATTAGCTTCTTTCTCTATTTAGGGTTATCTATAATTTATCTTAGTATTAGCTTCTAATTTGTTAGTCTAGTAAAAAGCAGGCAGTTTTAAATATAGTAGTCTAGGGCTCTAACTTTGAAATTATAGTATCTAACAGGTTAAATCCCTAGAGGGTATCTTTATATTATTAAATAGTAGGTAATCTATTAAGAGTATACTAAATAGGCCTGTAAATTATTAAGAAGGGTTTCTAGAATAGTTATTATACTGCTAATAATTTCCTATATATTTTCTATAAGGACCTCCTCTATTTATTATATATTACTATATTATTATACTTAATTAAAGAAAGAACTAGCTTTAATATTAATAAAGAAGATCTGTAAATTAATCTAAGTATTAATTTCTCTTTCTATTTCTTTATTAATTATATCTAAAAGGTTTTAGGGTTTCTATGAGAGGCTATCTGCTACTATATTCTATATGCTATAGATATATTATACCTTAAAGTTAAATATTTAAATCTATATAATCTATTAAATAATAAGAGCTTCTAGGAGGTCTATTACTGCTCTATTTAGTTATATAACTAAAGTCTGGGTATTTATTTCTAGAATAAAGTGTCTTTTATAGAGGTAATTATATACCCTCTTTAAAGCTTTTAGAATACTATATAGTTTCTTTTTCCTAGTATTATAAGATAGTTCTAGTTCTAACTAAGTGCTACTCTTAAAGTGAGAGACTATATATTAGTTATTAATAAATTAGCCTAGAACTCTGCCCTATTCTATATTACTAATATTAACTATAAGGTATATATCTCCTCCTCTAGAACTATAATCTAAGGTAATAAGGATTAGAGCTTTAGTAAGTATTAACTTTAAGGTATCTATTACTATTTTATACTTCTCTTTTTAATAAAAAGAGGTATTCTTTTTAAGTAAATTAGTAAGTAGCTTTATAATAGTTAAATAGTCCTTTATCTAGAATCTGTAAAATATTATAATTTCTAGAAAAGCTCTTAACTCTATTAAGTTAGTATAAGTAACCTATTTGCAGATCTTAACTATCTTTGCTTTCTCTAGATAATATCTATTAGTGCTATAAATATAGCTAATAATTATTACTGCTTTCTAGGCCTATTAAAACTTAACTACTACTACTATATACTCTGCTAGCTCTAAATTAACTAGGATCTTATTAATATTCTTTAAATATTCTAAAATAAATCTATAAATTCCTAGATAAGACTTAATTTCTTCTTTATTATAGTATAAAGTTAGTCCTTTAATAGTAATATTATTAAAAAAGGCTTTATAGTAACTAGATATAAAGTTATATAGAATTCTAATTATTACTCTTATAAATTATATAACTAAATTTATTGCTCTTTAAAACAAAGTATATATATATAGTAGTCTAATAGGTAAGGTAAATATAGTTAAGTTTCTGCTTATAGGGTCTAAGAAGACTTAGTTATATTCTAAGAAGAAATCTAAAAGGAATAATAATTAGTATATAGCAAAATCCTCTAAAAAGTTATCTATAAAGAGGAGTAGTGCTATATTTTAAATTATAACTATATTTATCTTTATTATAGAGTTAATAAGTCTTATCTTACTATCTTTCTTATATATAAGAAAGAATAGATTATAATATACTATATAACTCTGCTCTAGGATTCCCTTTTCTAGTCTATCCTTTAAAATTATAATAATATCCTATTCTAACTCTCTTAATATTAGAATTCCTTTTACTTACTATATTTTATATAGGATTATCTATATTATTTATAAGAGAGTAATAAAAGGGTAGATAGAGCTATAATAAGTAAATTTCTAGGCTAAAGCTTTCTCTCTTACTATTAGAATAGCTATAAGAAGCTTTTTTTTTTTAGGTTATAGATAATTAATAGTTTTTAGGATAGCTTCTAGCTAGATCTTTATAAGTTTTATTCCTAGCTTAATACTTAAAAACTTTAATATAATTAGGCTAGCAAATAGAATATTAAGATCTAGCTTTATATTCTTTTCTGCTTTTATTTATACTTTTAGCTTCTACTCTAGGTTACTATTTAGAGTTAAACTATCTAATATAGTATTATTAATAGGTTAAATCTTTTTATCTTTTATCTTATATAGTATATTAATATCTTCTATTAGTAATATAGGTATTATCTATATAGGTATATAGTAATAATAAGAAAAGATAGTATCTATAGCTATAATAACTTTAATTTCTTTCTAATATGCTAATTTGCACTTCCTTTTAGGTACTCTCTTCTTTGCTGCTTTTTTCTTAGATTTATAAATATAATACTAATAGTTAATACTATAACTATTATATTCTTTAATATATCTAGTACTTATAATTGCTTTATAGATATTATTAAGCTTAGAGATAACTTTTTTTTAGATTATAGTTTCTAGGATTTTATTGAAAATTAATCTAAATTCTTTAAAAATAGTAATAACTTTCTTATCTAGCTCTATCTATTACTTAACTTCTTTTAGCAGGTTATATAAGCTCTTAAATACTTATTAAATTACTTTAATATTCTAATATATCTTTATGCTATTTAGTATTATATCTAACTCTTTCTTATCTTTAACTTTATTAATTTGCTAATTATCTCCTATAAATTCTAAGCTTACTACTATATTAGATCTATTAGTAGTAGCCTCTATTTCCCCTCCTCTATAGGAGATATAAGAGTATATTAATATTATAAAGAGATAAAGCAGTCTATCTTAGTAATAATTTCTAGAAAGTAAGCAGTTAAGTCTCCTATATAGAATAATAATAGGATATTAATCTTAATATTTCCAGACTAAAGGACTCTAATAATCTAGTTCTATATATAATCTAAGATTATTCTAGTCTTTAAGATAAAAGGGGCTCCTAGCACTAAGTTCTTATTATAGGTGTTTTCTAGAAAGATAAAGAAGCTAATATCTTAAATTATATTACCTCTAATATATATATTATCTATAATTATACCTGCAAATTAGGTTCTCTGCTTCTTATTAGTAATCCTATAGATTTCTATATTAGTTTTAACTATATTACTCTATAAGCCTAGATACCTAATATATTCTTTACTAATAAGATTAATTGCTAAGCTACTATTAATAATTTCCTTAATTAGTATATTTACAGGGCTATAAAGGGTAATTATAATCTACTAATAGGTTATAATAAAGTCTAGGATAGTAATATGCCTTAGTAGTAAAAGAAGTATAGAATCCTATTTCTTAGTTATAGTGCTTATTTTAAAGATAGAATTAATTATATAGTAGTTAAACTATACTTACTTAGTCTGTAAATTCTTAAATAAGATTATAGAAATAGCAGCTAAAGTTACTTAGCCTTTAGAATAGTTTTTATTATTATTCTATTAGTCTATTTGCTCTTATAGCTTCTTATTACTAGCTTTTATCTTATTAAATTAATCTAGAAGTATAATATTAGCAGAAATAAAAACCTTCTATACTTTTAAATTATATTTATTCTTATACTTATTAATTATTATTTTAGTAGTATTATAAACTATTCTATTCTAGTCTGGCTAGTTCTAATAAAGGAAGGCTTTAGGAATAGCTACCTTTCTATTTACTCTTTTACTATATAGCTCTAGTATAAGTATATAGCTAGTCTATAAATTACTATATTAAATCTAAGGCTTATTTTGCTCTTCTTATTTCTATTATTTAACTAGCTTTTCTGGGGTGTCCTGTAATATAATATTATTAGTATCTTCTTTATTATTAGAAAGTTTAGTAACTTACTAGGTAATTTAAATTAGAGGATCTTAGACTATAGATAGGTCTACTATTTAGGAGGCCTATTAAATATAAGTATTATAAGGTTCTAAGTAATAGCTTCTTACTTTTACCTATTCTATAGCAGTAATATCTTTAACTAGATTAATATACTAGTTTCTAGACTTAAAGCTAAAGAATATTATATTAATAAAGTTATATAACTATATTATATTCTTTTCTTAATCTGTAAAGCTAATAGATTACTTAGAGCATAGTCTATTATAACTGATAACTTATATAATCTCTTTTATTAGTTTTAGCTACTATTTTTCTATTATTTTGCTAGCAGCTACTATATAGTTTGTGAAGCTATCTTTATTAATAAGAATATGCCTTAAAATTATCTAGCTGTTTATTCTCCTAGCTATATAGTCTTTATTAATAATACTTGCTTTGACTTAGATATTAGAATTAAGGGTGCTAATAAAGTAGAAAGGTGCTATATAGTAGTAGACTCCTCTCTAGCTAGCTTTAAGGTATTTAATATAGCTAATAATAATATAGGCTACTACTCTATAAAACTAGTAGTATCTAAAAGCCTAAAAAGATATATATTACTATGGTTTTTCTTACTAAAAGCCTCTATAGCCTCCTCTTTCTCTGCCTCTTCTAAACTCTTAATATTATTAGTAGCTGCTTTAGTAGTTACTATAACTAGCTTATAGGTAATAGTACTACTATTACTAATATTAAGTCTATATATTATTCTGAGATTATTATTTATAAGGTTTAGTAGCTTCTATAATATTTAAGTTAAAAGTGTTATCTCCTTAGCTAGTAACTTTTTTAATAAGGCTTAGAATATCTATCTTATAGTTAGCTCTATTAATATTAAGAGTTTTAAAGTTCTCTATAAGAGAGTTAATAATTAAGCTTATAGTCTAAGCTATAGAAGGTTTCTTAGCCTTAGCTCTCTATTTTATTAGAATTATCTTTGCAGAGACTTAAAGTATAGTTATTAGTTTAGGCTTAATAAGGCCTGATAGTTACTAAAGTTTCTGCTAAGTAGTGGACTATTTAATTAGAGTATCTTTAACTATAATCTATTACTTTAAAATAACTTTAGTAGGTTAGCAGTTAAAACTTTAAGCTATAGCTCTTATTACTCTCTCTGAAAAATAGTAGTAAGTAATATAAATAAGTTTAATATCTATAAGTTCCAGATCTCTATATAGAATAGCCCTCTATTAAAGCTAGCAAATAGTAGTAATTAATACTATAACTTATAAAGGGTTATTATTCTTAATATAAGAGCCTATAACTAGGTTTTAAAGGTCTTTATTAGGGTTCTGTTAATACTTTAAGTCTGTGAATCTAAATTAGTAAAGAAGTTTCTCTTTAGCTTCTTTCTAGGTTTTAGTCTTATTAATATAGGATTATACTATATCTTAATAGTTACTAGAACTATATATATAGACCTTATTCTTTATATTCTTATTAGTTTTATAGTAAAGCTTAGAAAGGCTCTTATAGTCTATAATAAAGTTTAAGATATTAGTTCTAATAAACTTAGATATACTAGTAGAGTAGGGAGTTATTATAGCTATAGTAGAATATCTTATTAGAAGGTTAGCTAGGACTGTAATATCTTAACTAGTATATATTACCTTAGGCAAATAATAAGAACTAGGAGATAATACCCCTATTTTTAGAGAGAGATTTGCAGACCTATCTATACTATCTTTAGAAGCTAGCTATTCTATAGCTTATAGCTATATCTTACTAAATAAAGTTTCTATAAACCTTTTTTTAGGCTGCTTTTCTTTATTAGAAGAGGATCTAGTATCTAAGTTATTTAAATAAGAAGAAGATATAATACTTATAGAGTTATAAATATTAGGTTTATTATTATATAGTTAAAGTAATAAAGCTTTCTAAGTGGAAAAGTGAATTTATTATTATAATATCTTCTAAATAGAAAGATAAAGTAGGTAATTATAACTTCTTTAAATAATAAAAAGGAAAAAATAATATAAACTAAATAAATATAGAAAGGTCTCTTAACCTTAATCTTGCTACTCTAGGCTTTTATAGATTTACCTTAAGTCTTATCACTTAATATAAAAGAGTCTCCCTAATAATACTTCTATCTTAGAAAACTTTGCAGCTTTACTATATTAGAATATCTTAAATATTAGTATTTTTTGCTCTTAGCACTTAAAGCTATACTAGTAAGGGGTTTATTAGTATTTATTTACTAATCTAGTTAATCTTATTATACTTATTAGCTTAGTAAGACTGCTAATTACTATGTTAGTCTTAAATATAGCTATTTTAGCTGCTTTAGTGTTAACTTACTAGTTAAATAATAGTAGTATTAAAAGTATATAAGGGAGGGGGAAAGGGAGTATATTTACTAGAACCTGCTAATAGTATATAAAAGGGAGTTTATCAGGGTCTTTATTATTTCCACCTTAATTCTAAGAGAATATATAGCTATTGCTATCCTTATAAACTAAGATAGGCTTATAAATATCTTTCTCTGTTTTTCTGTGTTAGCTGTTAATTATATTATTATTCTTTGTTATTTATAGATTTTTTAGGTATATTATTATATTTAAAGTGGATTAGTTATATATATATATATATTAATAGCAGGGATATATAGATATAATAAAGGTATTCTACTCTCTGAGAAGCCTTTAAAGGCTATTAAAAAGAGTAAAAGAATCTACTTCTAGGTACTATTAATAAAGGCTAGAACTATAAGAACTAGAAAGGATAGCAAATAATATAACTCTACCTATAAACAGGCTAGAATAATAAAAATAGGCTTAAAAGATATATAAAGTAATTTGCAGATCTAATTAAAAGAGATTACTGAAAATAAGTATAAATTTACTGAGAAAATCCTAAAAAACTTGAGAATTGAGTATTAAAGTATTTATAATTATGATTCTGATAAGTTCTCTTCCCCTCTATGCTCCTCTTCCCTCTTTTACTATAGTTCTTCTATAATAGACCTATATGCTAAGAGGGCTCTCTTAGAAACTGCACTGCTAAGTTCCACTTATCTTATCCTAGTATCTAAGATAGGCCCTGGAGTTAACCTTATAATAGTATCTTCTAATACCTTTTTTATAACTCCCTTTAAGGGGATAAGCTTTATAGCTATAGGTATATAAGCCTCTTTAGTATAAGTATAGGTCTTAGTATATAGTAAGTATAAAGTCTAGTTACTACTATTAGAAGTAGTTTTAGAACAACTTAAGTTCTATCTAAATAGAGCTTTACTAGTTATTTATAATATATAGACTAATATTAAAGATAAAGACTACTACTCTCTAAGCCTCTAAGATAAGGTATTTTAGTAGGTAAGTAGCAGTTAGTATTATAAGCGCTTTTAGGATAATTTCTAAGCTAATATACTTTCTACTACCTATAAGCTTCTTAGTGTTTACTAGTAGGAGCTTAAGATTAATTCTAAGCTCCTTTATCTATTATTTATATTAAGTAAAGCTTTATATAGTAATAATAGTATACTTAATATTATAGTAGATCTTATAGATAGTAAGTCCCTGCTATCTTTATATCTAGTATTTAAATATCTAGAGTACCTTAAATACTTTATTATGCTCTTTTAAGACTAGGAGAATTTTAAAGAGTCTTCTACTATACTTATCTTTAATAAGAAGTATTTAGGTATATAGTTTGCTAAGCTTTTAGTAGTTAAAGAGATTCTAAGCTATATAGTAGTAGAGATAAAAAGATCTAGTCTTAGATATACTATATAAGATAACTTGCTTAGTATATACTTAAGTATAGAATTTATATTAAATATATAATAGAGTCTTAATCTTCACTCTCTAAGTATTATATATAAGGTATTTAAGAGTGCTCTAGTCTAGGTAACTAGCTTAGAGGTGCTATAGTTATATATTATTAGACCTTTTAGCTATATAGTGGTATAAGAGACATATTAGCTTCTAGTTATTTAAGAGGGCTATAATACCTATACTACTTATAGAAATACTTAGACTAGGTAAGTAGATAGAGATAGAGTTATATTTAAAAAAGACTAGATTATTTTTATATAGTAGCTGCTTTATATAAGTAAACTTACCTAGCTTATTAAACTATAAAGAGCAGTTATAGCTATTATACTAGATATCTATTTTAAAGAGGAGTGCTTCTAAGATAATATTAATATATATATTTTTAATAATAGTAATATTATTTAAGGTTAGAGCACTCTTTTTACTTATTAAGATATCTTTAAATATATTCTAGATAATCTAAGTGCCTCTTCTAATAATTAGTATACTTATACTACTAACTTTAATTACCTTATTATTATATAAGCGTATAAAGGTGCTAGGAACTAGCTTTCTCTTATTATTAATAATATAAAGAGCTCTATAATTATCTAGAATAATACTATTAGAGAGAGTATATAGTCTCTTAAAGAATATAAACACTATAAAATAAACTTAGATTACTTAGCTTTTATCTTTAAAAAGGCTTTAGTTAATAATATAGCAGAAAACATTATTAGAAAGTTACTCTTTATTACTAATACTACTCCTATTACTATGCCTGCTCTAGCTACTACTATAGTATTTACTATAGCTATAGTTAGATAAGTGCTAACTGCTTTTCTGAGATTTCTTTATAATCTATCCTATATATATAAGGTTATTATAGATATAGCCCTACTATAGGAATATTACTATCTCCTATATATACTATACTTTATTCTTTAATATTTTATAATTCTTAAAGCTATTTTTTAGTAAGCCTATAAATATCTATTAAATATAGTTATAGTTTTATAGAGTTTACTTATAGTATTATTTATAGAAGTAGCTAGGGATCTTATTAGGTGTTACTACTAGAAAGAAAGTATTTAAAGTGGTTTATAAGGCTTAAGGTAGATCCTCTAAGTTAGAGCAGCCTATAAGGGTAGTATATACTCTAAGTAATCTGCTAGGATTTTTAATAATAGCTAGCTTATTATAGATCTTAGTAGTAAGAATAATTCTAAGCTCCTTAAGTGAGAGGCAGGGTATTCTAATCTCTTTTACTTAGATAACTAAATCTAGCTAGTTTTAGGCCTAAGTGGGAGCTATTTTATAATATACTACTTTAAGAAAAGTATATTTACTATAGCTTTCCTTAGTATTAATAATATTCTAGCTTATTACTAGCTTATAGAGATAGTATTACTTTCTATATTACTTAGCAGGTTAAGTAATATACTTAGTATACTTTAAAATATCTTTATAATCTTAGTATACTTATTTCTATATACTATTATTAGAGTGGATAAGTTACTATTTAAGAAGATAGAATATATTCTAAAAGTTAATCTAGAACTTATTATTCTTATTATTAAGCTTTATCCCTATTACTTTAAGGTAAACTATATTAATAGTTTAATAGATAAGTACCTAATAGTTATAGTATAAGATAATCTATAATAAGAGATTTATACTATTAGTAGAGAGGTATTTAAGTATATTACTCTACTTATCTTAGATATCCTTATACTTAATAGGAATTAGTAGAGTTAGCTTTATAAGCTTAGAAGTAGTAAGGCCTGCTCTACTAGCTTACTAGAGAGTATTAGATTTCTTACTCTTAATAATATTAATAGAGTTATTATACTTAGTAGTCTTATAGAGTGTCTAAGAGGGATTCTTCTTAGCTTTCTGCTTTTAGAGAGTAGCTTTATATTTAATAAAATTAGCCTTATACTTAGCCTAGAGGTAGTTATTATATTTATCTATAAACTTCTAAATAGTTAGAGTGCTCTTAAGAGTATTAAAAGGCTTTTTAGTATTAGAGCTATTAGAATTAAGATACTTCTAAATACTCTTACTCTATATAGATAAGTATAGATTAAGGTACTAGTAAGGCTAGTTAGTAGAGTCCTAGAGCCTTGCTTTTAGAGAGAAGGTTATTAAAAAGTATATAGCTATTATTATAAAACTGCTTTAAAAAGGTTTTTAAGTATTATAAGGTTATTTTAAATAGGTAAAAGATAATAGGAGAAAAGCTGCTTATCCTTTCTTAGACTTAGAGAGGTTAGAGGGGTATTTATAAGCTATAAAGCTAGGCTTATAACTATTATAAGCTATAGGTAGAGATAAGAGTAAGTTATAAGGAGTAACTATCTTAGCTATAGATTAGTATATATAGAAAGCATAGTGAAATAGTCTATAGTGTGCAATTATATAATTGCGTGCTATAGCGTATAGCTACTGCAGCCTTATAAGGCTGAGAGTGCTGTGAACTGTATTATAACACTACTAATATAATTAGTAATTACTTCTCTAAGAGATCTTACTCTCTTATTTAAGGAAGAAGTCTAGAATATATAGTAATAAGATCTCTTTTATATTAATAAGAAATAGAGATAATAGGAAATCTAATAGTTACTAAATAACTTAGATTTACTATATTATAGTACTAGTTTATTTATTTCTAATAACTACCTACTTTAAAAGAAAATCCTGAGAATATTCTATAATAAACTCTCTATAGATTACCTAGAAATTACTAAGATTCTTAAAAGAATCTATAATTTATTCTTTTAGAATTTCTAAAAATCTAATATTAAGAAATATATTAAGTTATATATAACCTACTAATAAATAAAATTAAGGTACTACTTACTATATAGAAATCTTATATCTCTATTAATATCTAACTAACCTTTTAAGTAAATATTAATTAACTTTATTATAAAGTTACTTCTATTTCTTATAAAATAAAATAAGCTCTATAATAGTATCCTTATAGTTATTAATTAATTTATAAAATATATCTTATATATATCTACCCAAAAGTTACTTATTACTAATAAGTTAGTAATACTATTAATATAATATATCTTTCTTAATTATAAAATTCTAAAAACTATTATATTAGACTAAGAATCTCTATTTATAAGTAAATTCTAGATAGAGATTTACTACCTACTAGCTATTAAGAGAAAATAAAGTACTACCTTTTATCTCTAAACTAATAGGTAAATAGAGTAATAAAACTAAAATATTAAGCACTTTCTATATATGTTTTATAATATTAACTAAGATAACTAGATAGATTAGCTCTTAATAGCTTAATTTATCTATAATAATATCTATTATAAAGCTACTTAAAGGTTACTTACTAAGTTACTAATAGGCTACCTTTTTCTAGGCTTTAATAATATTAAACTATAAACTACTTTTATATCTATACTAGCTATATAAGATAGAATCTAGAACTTACTTATCTAAAAACTAGAGATAACAGAGCTACTATATAAGTCTAATAAGACTTATAGTAAGTTCTATAACTAATAAAAAACCTCTATTATTTTTATAATAGAAGACCTTATTCTACTTTCTATAAAAAATATTAAATAAAAGTAACCTTCTTAGAAACTTTTTAATAAATATCTAAGCTTATTTAGAGTTTACTAGATAATTAATAGAGAAAGAGTCTATAAATTATAAATAGATACTAATTACTAAATCTATAATATTTTCACTCTAATATAGTTAGAACTCTTTTTTAGTTTAGCTATACTTCTATAAGATATTCTAATTAATAAGAATAATAATAATATCTATATAGTAAACTATATAGTTATTTATAGAAGTTCTAGATAGAACTACTAATATTTTATTAAATAAAAGGATTATAGTAAATTAAATAATTTATAGAAGCTATAATAAAATATTATAACTAACTTATAATAAGCTTATAAAGTAAATTTAAAGTTATAATAGTTATAAATATAGAGAGAAGTACTAGGTAAATAGTAATTATATAAAAGCAGAGTATACTAGCTAGGTATCTTAATTTAAGAGTAGTCTAAAAGCCCTTAATAAGGTAAGAAAAAATAAGAAAAATACCTAAAAGCTAATAATAGTTATCTAGAAATAACTAGTAGCTTACTAGAAATACTCCTAAAAAATTTTAATTTACTAAATATTAATACTCTCCTCTTTAATATTATTACCCTTCTCCTTAATCTCCTTATTATCCTCCTCACCCTCTAAAAGAGTAGCTAAAATATTATAATTCTAAGAATAAAGTTAGAAAATATTTTTATAATACTAGAGAGATATTAGAGTAATATTAGAAAGATATTAGATATTTATAACTTTATTATAAAACTTATTAAATTCTTATATATATAAAGATTATATAATAGTGAAATCTAGCTAGCTCTAAACTAGGGTTTCTATAATAGTATAGTAATAGATAAGCTTCTTATAATACTTTTTAAAGAGCTTATTTTAAGTCTTAGTAGTTTTAGCTAGATATTTAGTAGTTTTAGTAGTATTTTCTAAGATATCTACTTAGTACTTACTCTATATCTAATCTTACTTAGCCTCTTTAACCTTATACTTTTTAGCTAATATATTAACTAAGTTTTTCTTTAACTAGAAAGCTTTTTTAGCTACTAATTAAATAGCTTTAAGCTTCTCTTATATAATAGTTAGTAATAGAATAACTAGGTAACTACTAAATATCTATCTTATTCTAGGTATACTAGTTAGTAATAGAGAGCTTCTTATTAATATCCTTAAAAAGCTACTTAAAGTAACTAGAGATAGCTATTATACTATAAATAGGCTATAGATAGTTAGTAATTAGATATTACTATAAGTATAGCTAGAACCTATATTAATATATAGCTTACTACTACTTATATATATATAGTATTAGTATTTATTAAAGGCTACTAAAAATAATATAATTAGTAACTAAACTTAAAAGATTAACTAAAAAACTACTAAGTAAGTAATAGTTATATATTAGTGCTCTTATAGTATAGAATAATATTATTACTTAGCTTTTAGAGAAATTAAGCCTAAAAGTAGTAATTATAAAAATATACTTAGAGAATACTAATAAATATAGCAGGAGTAATACTTTCCTTATTAAAAAAAGAGAACTTCTACTAGTTCTTATTAATATTCTTAGATATAATAGATTTATTATATTATAATTAAAATAAAGTTATTAGAGAGATAGAGAGAGGCTAAAAAAAGGTTAGTAATAGTATTAATATTATAATCTAGAAAAGTAAAAAGGAAAAAAGATTTAATAATAGAAAATTAGTTAATATTTATATATCTTTTACTAATACTAAAGCTAATAACTTATATAGTTAAAAGAGAAATAATCTTAAAGTTAAGATATTATTTAATATTACTATAATAAGTTAGATACTAAGTAACCTATAAATAACTACTAATAGTCTTCTATACTATAATAAAAAACCTATTTATCTATAAAGAGAGTATACTTTTAATAGCACTATAAAGACTATAAAAATAAAGTAACTTAAAGGGAATATATTACTTTAAAGAGTAAATTTAAAGTATTTAAAATAAAGCCTAATAATAATAAGTTTTAATACTATTTTATAGATAGAAAGCACTATTTTTAGAGAGATATTTAGTAATAATATTATAGATAACTACTAAGTAACCTATAACCTATTAATAAGTAAAGCCTTATTAAAAAAAAGATAGTTTCTTAGAAGTTAGATATAAAGCTATAAAAATAGTTAAAATAGAGAATAAGAGCTTTATTACTAACTTACTACTTCTCTAAGCTACTTAACTATTTAAAAAAGAGCTAATATAGTTAGAATAAGAAATACTAAATTTTAGATTTATAAATATTATAGAGAACTAAGACTAAGATTTACTACTAGATAACCTATAAATAACTATTAAATAATTACTAGCTTAATAGATCTAAGAATAAATCTATTAGAGAGAGGGAATTATATTATAAGTTAGAATAAGATTATAGTTAGAATAAGAAATTAAAGCTCTATAAAGAGGCTTAGTAAGCTAGTTAGAGTAGTCTAAAAGATAACTCTAATAGCAGAGAGATACTAGATATCTACTAGAGGCTTTCTAAATAGGCTCTAGTTTCTACTCTTAGATTCTTAGAGAGCTAGAGAAGAATATTTAATCTTAGTTATATCTATCTATGCTAACTTCCTCACTCTGCACTATATGCTTATAACAGTTACTGATATAGAAAAGCATTTGTGTTGAAGAATAGTCTTAATATAGATAATGTAAGCCTAGATGCCTATCCCTTCTCGTTATTTACTAATGCTCTTGGAAATATGCGGTTTGATTTCACGGAGAATTGACTCCTCATTTCCGCTTTCAAAAGCCGTTATTACATGTGTTTTTTATTACAAAATGGCTTGCATCGTCCGTTAATTGACAGACACATCAGAGCCCAGAGTCAGCCTCTGAAGAAGACACTGTTGCAAAGATGCACTGTGGCGATGCCATTCCAAACTTTTGTGTCAACAATAGTGTCGAGGATAATATCAGGGACTCAATGATCCGCAATAGCTTCGCGGAATCATCAGTAGACGCGAAGGTGAGCGGCGGCTACTCTGGAATTGGCATCAGCATGTCTTCAGGCATGAATACGCAGCTACAAAAGGGGCAATTGAATGAAACCAAGAGGTCCACTCAAAAAGTCATTGGGCAATACAAAGTAGGCTACTTTTCAGACTTCAAGTTGGCCTTTAAGAGCTGAATGGTCTTTTTTAGCTACCAAGAGAGACCCTTTTTCTGACTCCCGATGATCTTGTCGCAACACCTCAGCTCCTTAAGCAAGTCAAAAAGATACACGAGCAGAAGAATCCAGCCGACATCCGAAAATTTCACAAACCTTCGGTGAGTAAGGAGGAGTTTCAGTTGCTTCACGTGCTACTCAAGAATTACGTATAACTAATTTCTCACGGGAGCTTTTCTCGCACGAGGTTACTATTAGAGGCATGTTAACTTCCACCAAGACGTGGGAATCCAATGAGCATATGGAACAAGAGAGATCTAAAGAAGAAGAACATTGGGCTCGCAGTCACCTCTGTAAGTCTTCGGCCACTTAGTGGTAGATTCATCAGGGGATTCGTCGCCAAACCTTGGCTGACCAACGTACAGCCGGCGGATCTCGGAGTTGAATCCAAACAAGAGATGATATCTAGCACAGGAGAGGACCACAGCCGAGGCTACAGGGATTACAGTGAACAAGTGGTATTTGAGGCAATTGGCGGTAACACCATCTTAGCCTCCAGGTACGACGATGCCACGGTTGATTGAATTGTGGGAGCTTATATGATTCGCGTAGCACAGCAGTGGTGCACTACAGTTGCTGACTTCGCGAACTGGAGAGCTATCGTGGTAGATCCGATCATACGTTGTGGTTAAGAAAACCTCGGCGCTAATGCTTCTCAGCGGACCGGCTTGAAAAGCATCCTTGAATCCGTCACTGAATGCGATACGGCTGAGCTACGTGGTGCGGCCAAGTGGTTTTCCAGTGCGATTTCAAGTGAACGCATGTCCGAGCACATTGACGTGCCCGCGTCTGGCGATCTTTACGCCCAAATTCGGTTCAGAACGAGAATATCCGACAACAAAGATCAGTATCTTGTGCATTTGTTCGAGGATCTAGTCAGTATGAGAATTGGAGACGAGATAATCCGTCCAGAAAGGTAATTGGTGTCGATTTCTTATGTTACATGTAACATATTGCCACTTCGAAATACTCTAACTAGGCGAGCAGATTCCAAGGACCCAAAATCAAGACTTATGACAGGAAGACTTGGATTGACAGTACAATCGGCATATGGACCAGCATCGCGGAGATGGGAATGTGAGTTGGCAGCTTCCTGGCCATTTGTAGCATAAGTGATCGCTGTTGACCTATTAAACTGCCTCAGAAACTCAAAGACGGATCCCCAGTGACAATTCGCGCGACCAACAAATTCAAGACGCAGTATCTCTCCGTCATCCGCACCTCAGCTGACTTCTTCGCGCCTTGCATAACCACATCCGGTCACGAACCCATCTGGAGGATTCGCAAAACACCCAATGTCAAAAAGCCCTTGCCACACATGGCTTCATCCGACCTCCTCAACGACTCAGACTTATTCTGTCTGACCTTTGAGTTTGAGGATAATTCTCACGGCTACCGAAGATTCGCGGGGAATCTCACGTATCCGCCCGATGTTCCAAACAGAAGATTGGTTCTTGTTCAGCCAGCCGGGTCGTCCGGTGGTTGGAAGGACCGTACGGCCTGGCTTCTGAGGTCGGAAACAAGGGGACAACTTCGCTCTCAGTGAAAGTCTTTGGGAATGAAGTTGCAGTGAACGTCGCATCGTTCTGGATGGACCAGCTTGGTAAGGAGATGTTGAGATTTTGCTCTGCGCCGAACACTGTCTGACTTATGTTTAGCCTCAGACGATACGGATGACGACGATGACATTTTGCTAAAGTTCGGTGATGAAGAGCAAGCTATCAAAGCGTCTGGAACAGAATTCATGCCGGTGGTGGCTTAGTGACACCGAAAGGTTTCGGGATGGAGTGAATGAACTCGAGGATCAGAGCGAACTCTATCGCCGAGTCTCAACTCCAGTGTATCAGATTTGTAGTCACATATTCATCTTTCAGATTGTTCCACGTAACTTCCGTTTTAGCTAGATGCACTCGCTAAGTTGCTTTAATCAGTCTATGAATCTCTGTTGCAGCGCTCCGCGCTATCTGAAGCCAAGTCTTTCGGAACTACTATCAGGAACCTCTTTTCCGGACGAAGTTTGTGCCGTGAAGCCATGGTTTGGCGGACTGGCGGACTGGCGGACTGGCGTACCAATGTCTCGCTGGGCACTGAGCAGGCAACCAGCAGGCAACACAGCGGCAGCAAACCCCGCTTTGCGTGACTCTGTTGGAGTATTTCATCCCTTTCAGTTCATTTCTAATTACAACTCGCCGCCGCATAGTGGCCATTTACGCAACTCGAAAACATGGCGGGCGTTCAATTGTCTACCGGCGGCGTATCTCCTTATGAGGCCCAGGTCCTTTCGCCTCTCTTCACCGTGATCCCAGGCGAGATTCGCAATGACATCTTTGCCCTGGCTCTTCTTCAATTTGAGGATGACGCAAGCACGTATCCGGAAGATTCGTTTTGGTACAGACCTGGCTTCTGTGGTCCGCGCAGAAGCAGCAGCGCTCTGTTGCGAACATGCAGAGCCGCTTATCTAGAAGGGCAACAGGTCTTTCTCAAAGAACTGGAATTCGCGTTCTGGTTTGGTACGTACAACTTTCTTGGATTCGGGCAACGGGCTGTTCATCCAGCGTTATTGGAGCTGACGCGCCACCCGCTCCTCAGATCGCGGGCCAGATGGCCGGTCAGGGAAGGAAGCCTGTAAAGCTTTTTTCGACGATCTTACGCGCCAGCAATCTCGAGATCTCCAGAAAGTTCGATTCTTCATGCAAATGTTTCGATTCGAAAGCGGAGACCTTCTGAACGCTCTCTTTCGCCAGCCCAAGTTCAAGCCTGAGACCCTGACCATCACAATACGGTACTCGGACTGGTGGTATTGGGAAAGCGACAACCCTCTTAGAATGTCTGAAGAATGGCTACGCAAATTCCAGGGCCCCAACGGTCTGAGGGTTCTGAGACTTGAATATGAAACTATTAGCAAGAAAAAGAACCAGATGATGAAGATTGTGGAAAGAAATAAGAAATGGAAACTAACCGTCGGTGATGAGGGTTACTTGAGTGCCGATGCCACCCAGCTGGTGGAATGGAAATGGACTGGGACCAGTCGGCTTGGAGGTCAAGAATGGCAACACCATGACGGCGATATGATGGACTACGTTGTCGTGACTGACACATGGATATACATAGAGGGACCTATGCCTGAGGAAGACGCAAAAAAGCGTCAGCGTCAGCAACGGTATACTGGCCTCTTTATACATTAGCTAGGTAGGTTGACAAGTAGCCATTCTGATGGAAGTTGCAAAATTGCGAGGACTTGAAAGGCATGATGGGTTCGAGGCCATTCCATCGTGTTTCCTTTCGGTCTTTTTAATCAATTTCTATCGCCAGGAGGCAGCTTTCACACGGGCAGTTGGTAGCTATCATGCGTGATCGCGTCAACAGGCGTCCAGGGTCCTACTCAGGTCGAAAGCGCCAGGCTAATGAATCGGGCGACACCATGTATCTTGTCACGAATCCTACCTACGATGACCCGCATCGCCGACATATAATACGAAGCAAGCTGCATATATTGTGCTGACTTGCAGTGTTTGAATGGTCAACCGATGGCACTAGCGCATACACGCTGCCGCTCCAACCACACGAGCGGAAGGGCAATATAGCAAATTCCCCACACACAACCACGCCAGCCTACATAAGGGGTTCGAGTCGAGAAAGAAACCCTCGAGTGAATTTCCTTTGGGGATATAATAACAATAGTCACGATGATCACTCCCAAACTCACCACCCTCATACCCGGCTTGTTCCTCTGGGGCGTCACGGCCTCACCAACGACGGAGAACAACACGCCCGTCACGACTTCTCCTCCATGCATCTCTCCCACGGCCATGTGCGGCATCGAAGCGGCATGGAGGGGTGATTTCTTTGGCCGCAAGTATGACCTCGCAACTCCTGAGCAGTGTCTGGAATTCTGCAACGCCGAGCGCACTTGGGGAGAATGCATGTCCTTCTCCTTCTCCGCCACCGGCACCTGCTGGATTCACAACAAACCAGCTTCGGAGGTCACCAGTGCTCGAGCCGGGAGTGGCTACTGGATCTGGGACTGGGAATGCTGGGAATGTGGTGAGCTTGGCCCCATCGGCGATGTGCCTACCCGGACAACCTCCGCCTCCACCGCCGTTGAGACTTGCCTGTCACCCACTGCGAAGTGCGAGATCGAGGCCCAGTACTCACCAGAAGAGGTGTCCGCGCCTTGGGGGAGATTGACTCGGGAACCAGGGACGGAAGACGGCCCGTTCGAATGTTGGGAGGTGTGTACCGATGCGCGGAGGCCGCCTCGGTGCCAGTCTTTCTCTTGGGACCCTAGCTCGGGCGTCTGCCTGTTTTACAACTACACTGTCGATGAGACGTTTTCTCCGTCGCCTGGTAGCGGTCTTTGGGCTTGGGATATTGGATGCTGGACGTGCGGTGTGAGTGGTTATATGTAATCAAGATGCTGGTAAGCATTTGATCGATGCAGTTCTTCTTCGGTTTGGAAGCGGAATAGCTACATTCTGTATCAAAGTTCGAAAGACTGGAGGAAAGCAACACGTGCAGTCAATACTCGAATTGTGACAGATGGGAGATTTTGCCGATGGCTTGGGGTTTTCTCAGTCTTCGTGGACGTCGCTGTTTCCATCTGTCACACGGAGGAATAGTCGTTCTCAAAACTGTCAAGATTCAAAACTCGGGTAATTGTGCGACATACTTCACCATTCATCCAATACTTAATGTACTCTAGCTGTCAACTTTTATGGAGTTCCTTACTGCCTCCGCTAGTGCGGCCGGGACTCTGCACCCTTCTTCCCATAGCAGCTGCTAAAGAGTATAACTAGATACAGCGGAAGGCAGAAATAATGATGGCGATTTTGAAGATGACGAATACACATCATCAGCAACATCAGCCAGATTCAGGGCAACAGGAACGAAACCAGTCCGACAACGAAGATGATGTTGGCTTAACCGGCAGAAGCTATACCACATAAAACAAGTGCCTTCGAGAGGTTCCTTGTGGCCAAGCCACGATAACTTCAATGCTTCCATAGATACCAGGTAACCTGTCTTGCCAGACATTACCAACCTTGGCCAACGTTACACGCGCTGGCTCTTTGTTACATTCTCTGGCTCAACACGAATGCCGTGCTTCAATCCTTAGAGCTTTCGACAGCCTGGCCTACTAGACGTCGAAGTGAGACCTGCGTGTTGAAGTCTACTACCCCAGGCACAAGCTGCCGGTTGTCGGCTCGCTCTTTTATGTTTGACCCGATATCAAGATCGACTGCGGTAAGACTCCCGCAACATCAAGCGTCTACGAGAGACTCCATTCTACTGCGCGGGCCAAGTCGGCACGCAAAGTCTGCCCGTAAATTGTAACATCTGTCCGAACTACACCTCTTCCCCAACGCCTACAGTAGCGGACCTTCTTACTCGCTCGTATGTCTCAAATCCTCCCCGCAATCCAGTCAAATCAGTTGGACTTTCGAGTCTCTGAAGAGTGTATATTATCGACGTGACAACAGCCACGGTAGGGCTATCAAATCTTATGCCTGATTCTGGCCTGCCGGGAATCGGAAAGACCAATTGCATTGTGATGTGAGGTCTTTCGAGTGTCTCAGAACTAACATCACGGTATCAAAAGTCTCCGCCAAACTTCAGCTCGGCTTACCGTTTACACAGCCCCATCATCACCACACACACCACACCATCAGACATATACCCCAACACGAAGCCCTAGATCGCCCTTTTTTTTCAAAATCATCCCGAGTCTTACCCACCTCGAAATAAGCCCCCGACTGAGACCTACCTTCACCACATCTCCAGAGAATCGATCTTCTGGCCCTCCATCATGGAAGGCCTCACCGCAGCCATTATTGTCCCACTCTCTCACCTTCTCAACTCACGAGAATACGACGTCTCCCCAACGCTCGAGCCGGCTCGTGCTAATCGCACATTAGGTCATGCCAATGCAAGCCCCTTCACAAAGCCTACCTACTCGGCACACATAACCCAAACCTCAAGCCACGCCACGCAAGCCATCAAGCCTCTGATAGGTTGCGTCTTTCACCCCTCCGTCTCTCATTGGGCAAAGCTCTCTCAGCTCTTGATGAGCCTCCCCCCCCCCCCCCATACCGAAGCTCATCATCTGCAGGTAAGTAGGCTTTCCCGCGTGAGCTTCCTATTCGCTCGTAGGGCTGATTCCTGCCCACCTTTCCCACTCACCAATGGCCCTACGTTACATCCACTGCTCGCCGCTGTTGGGTTGCGTTGACAGTTGCATGCAGGTAGGAATCAAGCTCTCAACCCAGCCAAAAGGTTTTGCGGGGGAGGCGAACTGCGGCCCGGCAGGGCCTGGCTGATCCGGAAGATTACCCGACGGCTGACAGTTCGCGGTCTCGCCATGGGCTGTGTGCGCCGTCATGCGTCGCCCGATTCTTTACGGGCTACATGTCGGTGAGAGCGTGCTATGTGCTTCCACATTGCTATTTTGAGAAACATCGCGGGGTTTATTCATTGCCGTGATGACTTTGTCGCGTGCTGGAAACTGAACACGCCAGGAAAAGCCACAGCCCTCAGCCGGTGAGTCTGGGGCAACTCGGCCGTCACGATATCCTGACTCGTCTCCGGGGACCATGATGGCGCTGGGAGTTATATAAAGAGTGCAAAGTTTCTGTCTTGTCTGGCGTATATCATCATCATCGTCATCATCAGCTCGCCGACAATCCAGCTCATCTCCTCAGCCTCTTATAATCCACATCTTCGTGCTCAGTCTCATCCAAACCCCCCCCCAAAACCATGTTCTCCAAGCTCATCCTCACCGTCCTCGCGGCGACCTCGGCCGTCCTCGCAGCGCCCCTCGAGGCCCTCGACACCCGCCAGTCGCCAAACAACAACTACTTCACCCCGTCCGCCACCTTCCAATACAGCGTCCGCGACGGCGCCATCTACCCGGCCAGCTGGGGCTACGTCGGGAAGTACCCCCAGAACCAGGGCTACGACTACACGACCCTGCTGACCTTCACCTACCCCGAGGCCGCCCGCGGCAAGAGGTGCCGTTTCGAGTTCTTCGTCGACGGCGCCGTCTACGCCTTCGGCAGCAGGAAGCTCGACCTCTTCACCTCCAACCAGCCCGCCCCCGCCGAGGGTGCCTCCACCTGGCCCCCCGGCAACCGGCGCGACGTGAACCTCGGACGCCTCTCCGTGCCCGAGGCCGGCGGCCTTGCCACCTGGGGCGCGACCTACAGCAGCTACCTGACCGCGCCCACCGACTGCAAGGCTCCCGGGACCCGAGAGGGGCTCGAGCTCGTGGGGGTGAATGACGAGGACTACGTCTCTTTTCCTCCCACGGCTGCTCGTATTGTCTACTCTTCTTGAGGGTGGCGGTGACGTATACTTTTGGCGTCAGATGTTGGTTTTTGGTGGAGTTGGAGCGACTTCGATTCTTGTTCGCTCATTCATGCAGTTTGGATATATTTTGCTTGTTAGGAAATAGGAGAGGCGTTTAGCGGGGGGGAGGGGGGCTAGCTTCATATCAACGGTCCTTATACAACAGCGAGGAAAATGCAGTCTTCGATTTTCTTGTTCTCTTTTGTATTCCCACAAGAGCGACTCAACTATCTCGCTTTTTCAATCCTCTCTTCTCGAACCATTTGTGAATATACGCCGCTCAACCGTGACCACAATGCCCTCATAATCAACATGTACCTCGCCATAAACAACGCCTCTCAACATACAAGGCTCTGCCTATCAGATGCCCCAAGCATTCACCATCCCCTTCAACGCCTTGCAATCCGCCTTGTGAGTCTTCCAATCCGCCGTCTGGCACTCCTGTCCCCACAGTCAGTTCAGACACACCTCGACAACATCTCATCAGACCCATGTGAAAAAAGTGGAAAAGAAAAAAAGAAAAACTCACTTTCCCACAGTACCGAACAACACCACAGCCCGTACAACTCTTCACGCTCCCCTCCGTCTTCCCGCACCCGGCACAAACCCTCTCGGCCGGCACGTCCTCCCCCGCGTCGCCCTCGCCCTCGCCTCCCTCCCTGACCGCCCTGCCCAGCTCGAACACCCTCTCGAGCCCCGTCGGCACGTACTTGACCCCCGAACCCCTCCCCTCCGCGACCCGGACGAACCCCTTCTTGCCCTCCTTCGGCGTCGTCCTCACGGCCCGGGGCACGACGATCGTCCAGCCCGTCTTGACCGGCCGGAGGTCGATCCCGCGGTCCTCGAAGGTGATGGCGAACTCGTCCCCCGCGCGGTCCGACACCACGACGGTCGGTTTCGTGATGGTCATGTTCTGCTTCACCTGCGCGACGAGGTACCACTCCTCCCGGGCGTCCGGGCCGGACGACGCGGACTTGTCTTCCATCGGGAGGGCGTCGAACGCCGGGAAGATTGCCGTGTTGGAAAAGTCCGGGATCGGCATTGTGGGTACTCTCCCTCTTCGGGGGAAAGGGGGAGATCCGGAAAGGGGGAGCTAGGTGGATGGATGAGCGGGCACGGGGGCGGTATCGGGACGGCGATTGATTTCTTTTTTTTTCGGAAATAGAAACGGATAGTTGTTTGTAGCTGTTGAAGCGAAGATGTGAACCAAATGAATGGGCCAACCGTAAAATCAGAGTAACTCTTCAGCGTTGATCTAAGTGAGAAGATGTAATGTGTCGATGAGATGGCGCTGAAAGTGAGTGAAAACGCGGGTGAGTGAGAGATTGATTGAAAGGACGGACCGCACGATGAAACCTGTTCTCTGGTTGGCTGGTATTCCTGTCAGTGGGGATCGTCCGTCATGCCGGGGAAACGTCGGCAAGGAGAAGGGGGGACCAAACCTTCTGTTCATGAGCACGTGCCGTGGGAGTTAACGGCCGTCGACACACGGGACAAGACGACAGAGACGAGATGACGTAGACTGTAACGCCGGGGAAACGCGCCTAGAAGATCTGGAAGAGCGTGCGCTGCGGCGCTGCGGAAACCCGCAGAGGGTTCGAGGCTGCAGATGACAGGTGCGTGTAGGAGCCATCTTCGGACGAGACGGCGTCATTGTTTTTCAATGCATGAGGTTTCACGATAGTTTTCACAACACGCTCAGACTGGGTCGTCTGCGGACAGCAAGAAATTGCTCTGCTGGTTTTTTGTTCGTTCGCCGTCGTCGCAGCGAGGTGTCTATTCTAGGGAACTATGTGTTGCGTAGCATAGCTACATTATAGACTACAGACATTCCCACCATCGGGGGCTAATCCAATGCCCGGCGACGGGAAAGCTTGGATGAGACCAAGGCCCGCGGTGCCTTGTCTAACCAGGCGAATATACAAAATAGATAGCGCCCAAAACATCGAATCAACCTTGGCCTCCCTTGGCCGACGCCTGGTACATCCCTAGAGCGCGCATCTCGAGTTCAGCTCGGCGATCCGCCAGCAGAGCCGTAGCAATGCTGCATGATAAATAACAGCAAAAAAATCAAGTCATTATATGTTGCCTGTCCCTTATGCTCCGAAACTCATCCACCCAAATGTACCAGTGGCGCATGCGAGGACCAAGAACGTCAGGATGCCGGCGCCGGCCTTATCTGCCGTCGTTATAGGGCTTCTGTGGATGCCCAAATCGTTGTTGGAGTTGCTTCCAGCGTTGGGGTCGCCCACGGAAGTACCTCCAGTAGAATTCGATAGCGGCGGCTTGGCCTCGGTGATGAGGAGAGAAGACACGGCGGCGAGAACGTCCATTTCCTGACCAACTCCGATGGTGCCGTCATATACTCCGCTACTCCATTTGAAGCCGCAAGTACGATGGTTGGACTGACCCGTACACTGCTTGACGGCAGCCTCGGCCGACGTCTTCAGGACGGGGAGGATCTGGTCGGCAGTGTAGGGGGCGACCTGGGTCACGATGGACATCCAGCGAGCAACGTAACCCTTGAAACTCAACATGTCAGTGGTGCAAGTGTTGTGCCCTTCACAAGCAACCTCGAAAGCGATGTCATGAGGGAAGAAGACGTTCAGAGTGCCCTTGATCAGACCATCGAGACGAGTCTTCCACTTCTGATCGCCGTCCGTCTTGAGTCTGTGTAAGTAACAGGCATTGAGTTTCGGGGTGCAGTAGATCCTTACGAGGTTGTACATGTGGGCGACTCCGAGCATGAAAACGCCGTTGTTGTAAGAGAATTGCGCCTTGTTGATATCGGTACAATTGTGCTCGACGTGAGCACCGTCGTAAATGTTGTAGTCTGCGTCAATGAATCCGACTGACTCCATCCAGTTCCAGGTCTTCTCGGCCCAGTCGGAGTAAGTGGTGTTCTTGGTGTAGCGGCCCAATCTGGCACCGATGTTGAAGAAGACACCGTTCGCGATACCTGTGGGTGGTCAGTGAGATTCTCGGCCACATCTAGCCGGATGGTCTTACTGTTCTTGTAGTTATATCCGTTGTTAGACAAGGGAATCTGCCAGCGGAGGCCACCACCGCAAGTGTTGTCGTGTCTGTCCGGGCTGGCCATGGTGTTGAAGACGGCTTGGGCGAGAGCGAGCCACTGAGGCTGGTCCGTGGGCGGGTTTGGAAAGTTGTTCTCGGCGGCAGACATGGCAGACATTCCCCAGAATCCTTGATCGTCGTTTCCTAGGGATGCCGTGTAGTTGGGAGGCATATAATCGCGGTTGGGCCCGACTTGGTGCAGCATGGCCTGCATCACGACGTCGTTGTAGGTGGAATCGCCCGTCAAGTGCCAGTAATCGATCATGGTTCCCCACAGAGCACCAGCTTCCCACCAGTAGTAATCACCAGCGGGCGGCGGGCCGGGCAAGATACCGGGCGTGTGTCCAGTCAAGTTTCCGTCGTAGAACTTCATAGTATCGTAGGCGAGATCCCTGGCTGACGACTTGATGTCGTCTGTAGAGTGTTAGCAGGGTGGCGGAGAAGATCGTCGTCGATCGTTCGGGGATATGGCGGGAGAGGCCCGTACCGGTGGAGGCGATCGAGAAGACGGCGTTGGCGACGCCGCTGGAAAGTAAAAGCGCTGTCGCAGCGCGGGGGACGAAAGAGTTCTTCATGGCGAAGACGGTCGAATGGCGTGTGTGGTTGCAAAGCGAGCGACTGGGAGAAAACGGGAGAAAGGAAAGGGACCGGGTTGGAACGTCGAATCCCTCGAGTTCGGTTCGGGGCGGTGGTGCTAGGGTCGTATCATGCGAATAAATGCGATGGGTCGAGCGAGGGCGAAAGACGTTGGGCGGACGAAATTGTGGACGACGTGGAGGTGGAGTTGAGAAGACGCAAAACGAGGGTAGGAGAAAGGAAACAGATGAACCGGGACGTTGAAGGAGAAGTAAGAAGAGGCAGGGTCGGCAGGAATGAGTGGCAGAGTGACAGTGAAGGGGTGGTGCTAGTTTGGACTATTTACCTAAGGTAGGTGCAGGTTCCCAGCGAGGCAGGGAATGTATCGGTACGGGGATGAGTGGCAGATTGTGTGGTGGAAGCAGGGGTTACTGCTAGGTAGGAACAGACTTCGGGTGAATGGTACTTGAGGTCCAGTCATGTCAATGTCACCACAACTACGGGGTACTGGTGGCATAAGAAGGAGGGAGGGAGAGGAAAGGGGACACTCCCGTAATCGTACCAGCACCAGAGCAGGGCAATGCGGCTCACACAGCAGCAGTAGTAGCAGCAGCAGCAGCAGGCTAAGGTAACGATTATGTTCAACCAGGAGAAGCACTTTTCGTAAGAGCACCCGACATCACCGGGCAGGAATGCGGATCGTCTCAGCGACGAACAATGGGCGCAGTGGCTTCCGACGGCCTCTCGATAGCGCCTCCAAGGGCTGGTTGAAGGAAACAGCGTGGACGCACTATCCAGAAAGTATTCCCATTCATCCATACGAATATGGCATTGAGAAGGAAGTCGGCGTGTTGTTTTCGCAAAGCAAAGGCAGTTCGGTGACGGGCATTACGGGCGGCGGCAGATTCTGTGCATGCCACGCAGCGCCCAGGCGCGCCAAGTCGCCAGCGAGAAAAACAAGCAAATTCCAAGTTTTCCAGCGACTTGTCCCGCGGTCTTGGCGATCCAGGACCAGGGGCTGGGGGGCGCCATGGCCCTTGGGCGGTGCACGGCTGTTGAATGCCGAGCAATTTGTCTCGGCTGGGACTTTCCATCGAGCTCTCTAATTATTCCTTTGGCGAACTCAATTACGAGCGGCTAAGAGCCAATTGATCTCGTCTCGTATTCCAGACGAAAAACCGCCTGCTATGCTGTGCTGTGCTGTGCGGTGCTGTGCCGTGCTGTGCCTCCTGAGACTGCAAGCCTGGGACGAAGCGACGGCGTGCCACCAACGGCTCTTCCGGGGCGCGACGACACAACGAAGGGGACGACCTCCTGGCAAATATCACACGTATAGTCACGTGCTCCCAGCGCCCAGCCAATGACATGCTGTTTTCTATTCTAAACCGCGTTGTCTCCCTGTCATCGCCCCCCTTTTCTCAAATGATTAAATGCGGGTCCGGTTGGAAAGGTCTGGATCCGAGGAGAGTGACTGGCCTCCCCATTATAAGATGCGTTTGGGGCTATTCTGCAGCATTCGTGATCGGCACCCAACCATTGCGCTCCTCGCCTTTCGACCAGTGGCGGTTACACCAGATTGCTCGTCGAAACGCAAGAGGAGACACACGGCCAACTCAAGCTTTTTCGTCTCCAAGATCGTGTTCCCTTGTGTCCTTGGCTCTGCTAGCTCCTTTGTCTTTTCTGCTGCCCATGCCCGCCCACGCCTTCCATTCGCCCTTCCCGCCATCTACGCGCCTGGGCATTTCCTTGGCATTAAGCGCTGGGACCATCCAGAGATTCCAGACGCAGCAGCAGCAGCAAGACCTGCACCTGAAGATCCAAGAGCCAATACTTCATACATTTCTGGGGGCGGGTGGCTGAGCTACCGGGCCTGTCTTGCCTGTCGCCTGCATCCCAAGCGCGGCTTCAACTTCAGCTCCCAGGGTTGTCAAGAACTTTGCTCATTTCTCTTGTCTCTCCCGACAATGACTCAGCCTTCCAGAACGCACTCTGATCTAGAGATTGTGCGCGTTCACACTTCCATGTTAGCTACGTGCCTCGGACGGATGACGAAGAACGATCGTCAGCGCGATCGTCCGCTACCGGCACTTGATCGTAATTTGTCCCGGCGTCCGAAGCTCAGGATTTGGAGACGTCTGCATCCAAGCTCCGACGCGCATACACAAGAGAGGGGTCGCTCTTGTAACAGTCAAAGGATCACCTCAACTTGTCTTTCGAGGCTCAACCACCGAGTCTTGGCAAAGGCTTCTTTCCTGCCTAGTAAGGCTGAATATGTTCCACGGCAATACCACATTTCCTTGCCGCCAAGATTTGCCGTACTTGTCGTTGTCGAGGCTTCTCATCGTTGAAATGCTTGCTTCACAGCAATGACCTTCATCTCGAAGACGACTTCAACCCGCTTTCGAATACGTACCCTTTGTGTTGCAGGATTAAACTTGTATACTATGTAACCCTAATGCGGCTTCTCAAGATTGCACTTTCCTCTTCAGTGGTTCTGCGCTGCCCGGAGATCCAGGTCTCCACCAACAACCCCTAAGGACCCCTCAATGATCTGCATAGAGCTACTTCGAGAACTCTCACTGTCAGTCCTCCTGCTCATCTGATGAGCGAGCAACTCGAACTGAAACCAAGACGACCTGAGAATGAGTGGGCAGCAGGGAAACTGGGAAACTGATGAGCTTTAGAACAAAGGTGTTTGCGTGAACAAGCCAGTGTGGAAGAACTGCCGTGGGGCCCCCGCTTGCACGCTACATGAACTTACCAAATTGGGGATCTAGCATCCAATCACGCCTTGTTGGCTAAGTGGTATAGCGCCTCACTAGTAATGAGGAGATCGGGTGTTCGATTCACCCACGAGGCAGCTGTGGGAAGCTAAGCTTCCGCACGCATCCCATTTTTGTCGATATTCTTTTTTCTTATCATGATGCATGAACTGCTTCGTACGATCTGAGATGCATTCTCTGTTTTGGTTGTGGCGGTCATGGACTGTCGGCCTTAAGAGTGCCTCCTAATCGCCGAGTCCTCCACCGCCGCCTAAGAGCTGCCGCCCCGTAGGTAGACGTCCCCCGCACGCCGAGAGCACAGTCCGGAGAATGTTAGCCGGTTGCGAGAATACTTACGTCCGACGATACCTTACACAACACGTTCTCCCCCCGAGGGTCAATTTCCTGATGCTCAGTTTGTGTACCTAGGTTGGCCGTGTCTAGGCCCCGTACTGTGCAGGAGCAGTGATTCTCGGCCCAACGACTCATGTTTGGATACCACTCACCGAGGTAAGTGTTTTCCGGACACAAACTCGACTGGGATAAAGACATGTTTGCTTCCCCATGAAAACTTCCGGGCGTTCAGAAAAGATATAAAACATTTTGAATCTTGACCGTAAATTGAGATCCAACACAGCGGAAACCTCAAGTTTGGCATTGACGCATTGTGTTAAAATTTGAACCGAATGTCATTATCGCCTCTCTCTAACACCACAAGTTCCATCAACCAATTCCAATTTCTGCTTCCTTTGGAGCTGCTCTATATCCCCTCGGTCGAAGTATTCCAAAAATGGTCCACTTGAAATCCAAACCAGAATACACCCCTCTCTCACCCGCCTTCCGCCCTCTTCCCAGATACGGCCACCTCGCCACCCTGGAACCCGAGTTCGCAGACGTCCTCAAGCTAGCAGACGCCGCCGTCGCTCCCTTCTGGAAACCCGAGCTCTCGCTGCACGAGTTTCGACAGGCCTGGCTCAGCCCGCCGCCGGCGCCCGAGGGCACGCCGAAGGAGGGCGTCGACGTCGTGGCGGAGACGCGGCAGGTTCCCATGCGCGACGGCGTGAAGAGGGAGATCAAGATCTGGAAGAAGAGCAAGAACGCCGACCACGACGGCAAAGCCGTGCTGGGAATGCGTTTTCATGGGGGAGGGTGGGTGGTCGGGGGCCACATGACGGAGGAGCCGGAGAATCTGATGCTGGCGGGTTTGGGGAACGTGGTTGTTGTGAGCGTTGACTATCGCACGTAAGTCTCCCTCCCCCTTTCATTCTTGCTCTCGAAGAATTGTCAGGTCGTGAGGTATGATTTCTGACGATGGATCAGGGCTCCTGAGCATAAGTTTCCCATTCCCCTCAATGACTCCCTCGATGCCACGAAATGGGTATGCTCCGCCACTCCAATTGTTGTAATCATTACTTCACAGGGCCTAACATCATCATAAAAAAAAGTGCAAAGCAAACGCAGAAAGCTTAGGCGTCGACCCCGAGAAGATACTCCTCCTCGGCTCAAGCGGCGGCGCCAACATCGCCGTCGTCACAGCCATGCGCATGCGCGAAGAAGGCATCTCGGGACTCCTCGGCCAGGTCCTGGCTTTCCCCGTCACCTGCCACCCTTCGCTCTTCCCGTCAGACGAGTACGAGCTCGGCAGCTATCAGCAATGCCACGACGCCAGCATCGTCGACGCGCTGAAGATGGAGTTCTTCTGGGACGCGTACATGCCGGACCAGGCGAGCAAGGTCGAGCCCAGGGAGTGGCACTCGCCGCTGCTGGCGGAGAGCGTGCGAGATCTTCCTCCTACGCGTTAGTCTGGACCTCCTCCCTTTCCTTCGTTGACGCTTTGTGGCGGCTTTTTGTTTTTTTCCCCGGCCAGTTAGACTGAGACTGATTACCAAAAATCACAGTGATGCAAGTCGCTGGCGCAGATCCCCTGAGAGACGAGGCCATCGCCTTTGCCGAGAGACTGCTGCATGAAGGTGTGCAAGTGGAGCTGCACACGTATCAGGGCATGCCGCACTGCTTTTACATGTTTGAGGGGCATCAGTCGACGACGGACTACTACCGACGGGTTGTCAACTTCGCCAAGAAGATGACTGATGGCTCAACGGCGAGGGCGAGGTTGTAGTTTTCTAAACTCACGTATCAACAAAGCTATCGGTTGGCAAGTACATTATGAACAGTTAGAAATGTACACTAATTCCATACACAAAAGTGTCCGACGCCTCTGAAATGGTCCCCAGCTGCTCATGTTTCCTCCTCTTTCTCTCTGACAAGCTCGTACATGATATCCGTCCTCATGGTATACTTCGTGCCCTGGATAACGTCGTCGCCAGAGTGATACAGCCGGCTGTGCTGAAAGATGAGCACCCTCCCCGTCTTGGGATCACAATCCACCTTCCTCTTCTCGTCCCCCGACAAGAACGACGTAGCACCTCCCACAAGCTCGGCTCTGTCCTTTCCAACCTCCTGAGCCGAATCATTGAGATACAGATGAACAGTATAATGCGTCCTGAAAACGGTCCCATCCTCGCTCTTCTCGCTGTACTCACCGTCGCAGTGCGGCCTGAAGAACTGCCCCTTGCCGTACTTGAGGAACCGCATCCGCTTGTTGAACCGGTCGAACCTCCAGCCGACCCCGCGTCTCCCGAGCTTCGGGATCCTCGAGAACGTCGCCAGCTCCTCCCTCAACCCCGGCGCGAGCGCGCACCGCTCCCAGAGCCTGTCGACGACGGTCTGCTGGTCCCAGATGATGCGGTCGCTGTTGCGGTACGTGGGCTCGAGGATCTCCCAGCCGGGCCCGATGTTGACCATGGCGGGCTGCCAGGGCTCTTCCGACGTGGTCGAGCTGGCCTCTGCCATCTTCAGGAGCTGTTCGCATTCCGCGGCATCGAGAACGTTGTCGAGGACGACGGCGTAGCGGTCTTCGTTCTCTGGCAGCTCGGTCTCGGACCAGTCGATCCTGGTGAGAGTCACGGGTTCAGAGGGAGGGCCGCAGAGAAAACCGGCTGGGATCTCGACGTCGTTGGAGACGTAGGAGGTTTGGACGGGTTCGTTGTTGGGGTTGGCCGGGGAGCGCTTCTTGCGGGATTCCGAGTTGAGAGACATTGGAGCTGGTTATCGGTGCTAATAGAGCAGCACCCTTCTTTGCTAGTATGTGAGTTTTCTCTAGCAGTCTTAGGTCTGCGAATTACTGCAGATGTTGAGTTGCAAGTCTGACGAAGAGAAAATGTCCTCTCAGAAGACGAGGTGTCGGTTGTTTACATACGACTAACAACAACCTGGAATGTCACTGCCTGGAACCGGCGTCTGGGCGCCGCAGACGTGGAGAAGTGGCGGTGTCGAAATGCGAATGTCCTCAAGTACGGGAGCCGGACACTTGTCCTTCTAAGAAAACCTAACGTACGAGAAAAATGCGGGATCATTCAAAGTTCATTCTCTGTCACAATTTGCTCTGGGAGGATGATAGATCAAGTTGTCGTGTCGTGGTGTGGAAGTCTTGTTGGGTCGAGAGGCAGCTTTGCTTTGGATGGTGAAGTATTCTGGTTGCCTACCCCAGGTACTAAGGATGCCTAGAGCTAAGGTATAGATAGTACCTAGGTGGCGATTAGGGACTTTGGGATGAGTTCAGAATGGAACCCAAGGTACCTCAGACGCTGGCCGGCTGTCCAGGCAATTTTACCTGGGATAAGGTACCTATGATAGGTATTCCAGGGTTATGTGGAAGGGGGGAAGTCCATTTGTTAGGAATTTTGGTGCAGCAACTTGGGTGCGCCGATATTTTTGTCACCCGCCTTCCAGGCTTCCAACACACTAAAACCTAGCCAAGTCTCCGGTTACTCATAGGCGGTGGCTGCCTGGTGGTCACCTCTAAAAAGAGGTTGCCTTCTAGGTACCTTACTTAAGGTACCTTACCTTAGGTTGGCATGCCTCGCAAGGAATTCCATCTAATGGACGAACCCCGATGCACGATTGACTGATTGTTTTGTATGCATTGACGCGCCGATTTGAACAGGTCTCTCTAGATGCTCGACAATGCCAAAACGTTCAGCATTTGAATACATGTGGTAAAGAGTAAGTAGCTTGGTTCATTTTAGCATCCAGACGTTGTTGGTCTTCACTACCAACTAGGAAAATATGGCAAAAAGCAAAAGTAATCTCCTCGACGGGGAATTGAACCCCGGTCCCCGGCGTGACAAGCCGATATCCTCACCACTAGACTATCGAGGATTTGATTATATCGAGGATGAAGTAAAGTCAATCCTAGAAGCATGAGCGTCAGCCAGCTGTCTCGGCTTTCCTACATCGAACGCCCGAAAACTTCAAAGTCGTGAGTTGACATTTGGTGATGTATTTACCGTGTGTATCTTGAGTAGTCTGCTTGAGGCGCGTAAATGAGAAAATGTTCCGTCCCGTATGTCCTTTTCCTCCCCCATCATGTACAATCTCAGAAATATCGACAACGACACACTCACACTTACGGCCGTTTACTAGCGCGGCCCTACCGACTACATCCAGCTTCCTCGTCCGTATTCCTTTCACGGCCGTCCTCGGCAACCTTCGCCTTCTCAACATCCAAACCCGTTTTCGTCTCGGTATGAGTTTGCCTCAGCTCAATCTGTCTAATAAAGAATGTCGAGATGAATCCAACGCCGGAAGCCACGCAGAAGAAGATCCACAGCTTGCTGATGCTGTCAGTGACCGCCGCCCTCACCACATCTTGTTGCGAAAGAGAGAGACTCTCGGTCAACCCATGCGCAGCAATCGTCGATCCGCTGCCCAATCTCGCCGCGACCTCGTCCGGTATCCCCGCCTCGACCAGCGTCGCCGCATGCCGTCCCATGACGCTCTGGAAGACGACCTGACCGACCACGACCCCGATACCGAGGGCGATGTGCCTGACAAACGCAAAGGTCGCCGTTCCCACCGCCAGGTCCTGCTGCCTCACCAGCGCCTGCAGGGCGATGAGCAGAGCCTGCAGGTTCGGCGATATCCCTAGCGCGGCGAGAATCTGAAAGAGGACGAGCCTCGGCCAGTCTCTCCGCGCCGGCAGCGTGACAAACAGCCCAAACGACAAGGTCGTCAGCGCCATCGCCGCGCGGATGATCTCGTTGTACCGTCCCGTCTTCTTGATCGTCACCCCGACCGCAATCGTGCAGAACGCCAGCGGCAGCGCGGTCGCGAGGAGCCACACGCCCGACTGGATCGGTCCGGCGCCGAGGACCGTCTGGAAGTACAGCGGGAGGAAGAACGCTATGGCTGCGAAGCCGAGACCGTGGCAGAAGCAGGCGACGTAGCAGAACACCACCGAGACCTCGCCAAAGAGGGACCTCGGCATCAAGGGATATCGTGCCAGAAACCTCTCAACGAACGCGAACACACCGAAGCCGACGCATCCAAAGACGACCAGGCAAACGACGGTCGGACTGCCCCAGGGGTTCCTCAACCCACCGAATTGCAGACCCAGGAGGAGCATCAGCGTCGCTCCGGTGAACGTGACAGAGCCCAGCCAGTCGATGGCCATGAGGCCCTTCACAAGCGGCGTCTTCGGCCTGTGGATCTTGAGGAAGAAGACGAGGATGAGCAGCGAGACCCCCGAAATGGGAAGATTGATCCAGAAACACCAACGCCACGATATGTTTTCCGTCAGTCCGCCCCCGACCAGCGGTCCAATACCCGACGCAAGTCCCCACACAGCCCCGATCATGCCGAAATACGCCCCGCGCTCCCTCGGGCTGAAGAGGTCGCCGATGGTGATGTTCACCAGCGCCTGCAGACCACCGGCTCCCAGACCCTGCACGGCTCGTCCCGCGACGAGCGTCGTCAGCGTTCCCGCCAACGCCCCCACCACGCTCCCCACCATGAAGACGACGTTCGCGATGATGAGAACCGGCTTGCGTCCGAAGATGTCGCTGACCTTGCCCCAGACCGGCACGGACGCGGCGTTGGCGAGGAGGTAGGCCGCCCCGATCCACGCGAAGCCCGAGTCCGAGGCCCCGATCTCGCGGGATATCGTCGGAAGGGCGGTCGTGATGATGACGGCGTCGAGCGCGGCGAGGAAAACGGCCATGCATAGCGCCGCCATGAGTATCGACGTCTGAACCTTGCTGCGAGCCGGCGTCGTCTTGGTATTTGTGGCTTCGTCGGCGGTCGTGATGCTCCCCTCGCCCTGATCGGTGCTACCTCTCTTTGCCCTGCTTTCCTCTTCATCGCGGAGGCTGCTGGCCACCGGCCTGTCGCTTGAAACGTTGTCGACTTCGCCCGCCATAGTGAACAACGAGATACCTTGCTGAAAGGGCGCACGGCATGCTGTCCTCGCTGAGCAGCCCACGCGGGACCGGACTGATATACCTCGTCGTCTCCCCCTCGCCTCTCGCCCCTCTCCCGTTGACAGGATTACCAAAAAGACGCAGGCATCACATCGCACAGCACCGCTGTCACCCAACCTAGATCGGTTTGGGGACGAATGGGGTCCATAAGCTACGGCACAGAATTCAGGCACAGTTCAATGGCCACCGCAGACCAGAGTTACATGGAATCCCCTATTGGCAGAAGTCGTTCCTTTGCCTCCCCCCGACAGACCGGACCTCCCACTTTCTTCGGTATGACCCACACTGGCGCGTCCCGATGGCAGTGGTGTTGCAGGGTCGGCGTTGGCAGATGTGGCTGCACGGCCCCCTTGGCTCTGCTGCAGACGAGAGGCTCACGAAATTCGTTGTTGTGGTTGGTCGGTGTACGAGGGCCGGGATGCGCACCCCCGGGACGGCCCTACCCAGGACTTCTACTGCGTTCGAGTCGGGCCAACCAGGGGACACGATAACTGCCAGCCTTACTATCAAAGACACATCCCCTGCGAGCAATGTGAATGATATGCGTTGAGAGACGACCAACAGCATAAGCCGCTCGGCTGGCATTCCGAAACGGTCTGTAGACGAGGTAGATCTTGAAGCAGGCAAGAAAGAAGATAGCACACCGGTACGGAGCTCAATAAAACGGTGTTGGCGGACTGACTTTCTACCAATCGCGCTTGAGGCTGACGCACGCCGTTTTCGTGGGCTGATAGACCCCGGTCTGTACAGAAGTTCCGATGGTCAGCTCAGCTGCTAACCAACAACAGGCAGAAAAGCACAATTCTCGTCATCGCTTGGGCCCCAGGAGTAAGCAGTCAAGCCCTTGTGATTATTCCCAGAAAAGTCCTGATTCTTTTCCCTCAAACTTTCGAGGCAACGTTGAACAGAGCAGGGGCAAATGAAGCCTGTTCCGATCGCGTAACGAGCACACAGCGCAAGAGGTAAGCAGCTGCAAGGTACGATGAGAGAATGAAGCAATACACAGAGAAACAAGACCGAAGGCTCAGCTGAGGAAACACAAAATGGGGGAGGAACACACCCAGCTTCGCCGCCCCGAGAAAGGCTGAGCATTGCGTTGCTGATAGGCACGATCATGCGGACGGCCGACTTCAGGGCCAGAGTATGGTTGACCAGTACCGAGGCCTCGAAGCCTTCGGTGCAGGACGAGTCCTTCACGCCATGCGCGACAAGGTGCTGTCGTAAGACGCAGGAAGACGCCGACATCGTTTCGCATCACGTCGTGACGAGACACCCAGGGTGGTGGTGGCGCATGCCAGGCGGCTACCTCGTCGCAGTGGCGCGCGCGCGCGCTCCCTCGTCTATTTTGTCTGCATCGAGTTGCGCATCTTGTCAATGTCGAGTCGAACTTTGCGAGGAGGAACACGGGTCATCTATGTGAAGCTCGTATTGACCCCTCACGCTCGCCTGCTGTGACGTCCCAGGCGTTGACATGAGCCATGTAGTGCTCGTTGCACAGGTTACACGCCGCTTCATCTAGACGCGTGCGGTCCTCGTGGTGTGTGTGTGTGTGTGTGTATGTGTGTCATACCAGCGTCAGATATCAACGGGCTGAATCATTTGGTTTCACTTTTCTTCAACGGCCTACGGAGGACATGTTGGATAGAGAGGGAAAGAATCTAGACTTGAATTCTTGTGCTATAAAAGAATGACTAGCCAGTTTCTTCCCTCAATGGCATTCAGCGTTGCCAAAAGCCCAAAGGCATGGGAAGCTGAAGCAACGAAAGTGTCGTGTATTTATCGAGATCGAAGAATAGCAAAGCGCGCCCACGAGGCAGGCCTGGGCGATAGCGCAATAGCATTGTCGCCGGCGTTGCCTCGGTTCAACACGCAGTCCCAGCGATGGCGCAACGGCACTTTCGCGGTCGAGTGGCGAAGATCTCGAACGACGACGTGTCTAAACACGTGTGGGGTATCATGAGAAATGCAAAGAAGGAAAAAGAAAAAGAAGAAAATCCTCCACCGTCCGTCCGTCCATCCATCCCTCCTCCTCTCCTTCCTCCTCTCCTTCCTTTTTTGTTTTTTGTTTTTTGTTTCCCATGAGACGAACCGAGTGCGATAGCGCAAGAGCATTGTCGCCGGTAAACCGTCTCCAGTCCAATACGCCGTTTCCCAGCGATGGCGTAGAAGCACTGTCGCCGTCGAGGATTCCAGCCTCGTTGTCCGCCGCTCTTCGCTCTGCGGCGGGGTGAACTAGCACCTTTCCTCGGATGAAAAGCATATCCAAACATTAGATGGGTATATGTTGGAAGTGTCCGAATGAAACATTAAACGACGCAATATCAAAAGCTTGAATGTGGTGAAAAGAACAAGCAGGTTGAGCTGCGCGATGTACGTGGGCGCTGATGTTTTCGTCGAGTATGGCCCTGAACAGTTGTTGAAGCTGGATTCCGGGATTGAAAGACGGACCTCGTGAACGTGACGCCCGTCAAAGTTCCTCAGGCTTCCTGGGCTTGGTTATCCCGGCTGAACAGCTTGCCGAGGCCGCGCTCCCGTGCCTCTCGTCGTGCCGCTCCATCCTGGATCTCGCTGGAAGAGTCGGAAGAGATCTTGTTTGCCGGGGGGTTTCCAAAGATCTTCAGAAGGATCAACATGGCGAAGCTGCTGACGATGCTAGCACACAGAATGCCAATCATGGCATAATTGCTGCGGCGGTACTGGTAGCGACCCTTGGCAGCGTCCTCCGGCCAGCCCGTGTACAAGGCGTAAGTCGTGACAATGCTTCCGAGGTTCCCGAGGCCTGAGACCAGGGCGGATGCCGCAGCGACACCGACTTCGCCGTGGCGGCGCTGGAAGATTTCGTTCGTCCATGTCATGCAGTTCGGGACAGTTGGGCCCAAACCGAAACCCACCATCAGAAGACCGCCGTAACGGGCCCATCCGTTGTCCAAGGCGAAGGTGACGACGAGGAGCCCGGCAATTTGGATGCATACGGCGGCCGAGAAAATGAAGGGTCTGTGGCGGTGAAAGCGGTCGGAAATCGGCATGATCAGTAAGATCGCTATCAAGTCCATCTGCTCCATGTCAGCGCTGCGTAAGAACAGAAATGATGAGTACTTACGATCCAAATCGGGGCAAAGAGCAAGCTAACTTCAATGCTCGATGCCGTAGGAACAATAGACCTGATGATAACGGAGCCATAAAGCTGGGTGCCAATACCAACACCGACAACTCCAAAGTACATGATCGTCAACGGCCAGAGGCGCCAGTCGATAAGCACTCTCAAGAGATCCTTCACAGTCCATGGTCGCGGGTGGTAGACCCGTCGCAGCTCAGAGTAGTGGACAACGGCATCATGGCCAGAAAGAGCTTCCGGCGTGGGCGGAACCCACTTCAGCCATTTCGAACGCTCACGCTTCTGGCCAGGAGGAAGGGGTCGGTCAGGGAGCCACCAGAGCAGAGAAAAGCCGAGCACGACCGCCACGAGACCGTAGATGAGGAACATCCAACGGAAACCAACCAGTCCCCCAAGTCCATCCATGAGCTGGAAGCCGGCAGATACCAGACCTACGACGGCAGCCGAAAGCTGAGCAGCAGTAAAGTACATGCCGATACGCTTGCCGGTCCGAGAAGGCGGGTAGAACAAGGTCAGGTAGTAGGACATACCGGGCCACATACCGGCAATTACCACACCCAGAAGAAATCGAAGAAACCTGTCATCGTCAGCAGTTGTTGAAGATGGTGAGGCAAAGCGCTCACTTGACACTCCATGCACTCTGGACGGCCGCAAAGCATGTACCAACAATGCCCGTGGCAATAACGATACGGGCCATCCAGACTCGGGGGTTCAGTCTGGCCATGACGAGGTTGGAAGGGCAGTCAAAAATGACATAGGCGACGTAGAAGAGAGCCAAGGCAGTCGAAGTATCTTTAGCGGTCAGTCCTAGGACCGTCATCAAGTCATGTCCTTGAGCGCTATTCATGGTCTGCGCGATTCCGATGTTAGATCTGATAGCTGAGCACAGAAAGTAAAGCGACCAGAAAGCTGTCATACATTTAGCCTTGCTCAAATTCGTTTGGCTCGTGGATGTCTCTACCTGGAATGATGCGGAGGTCAAGTTTTCTATACGCTGGTGAGCGTTCGTTTTCGTTCAACTAGCCCATGCTCGTCCAACTTACCTATAGACCTTCTCAACCGTTTCAGCGTCGTACTCTTCCTGCTCGTGATTCGAAGGGCCCGCCAAAGGTCCTGTGGTGGACGCAGCCGCGCTGAACTCATTGGTATGCTTGTCGTAGGCGCTGCGCGTTTCTTCATCATATTCGTGAACCATACTTGACTACGGAGCAATGGAGATGCGTGCAACGAGTCTTTTCTGGCCACTTGAGATAGCTGATTCTGAAAGGATACCAATGAGCACAATCGCAACTCCCTCCAGATCGGCGTTCCTGGCGATGCAGGGGGTGCACTCGGGCGAGTTATTTGGCAATAGTTGTGGTGAAAGAATTTGAAGTCCAGGGCGGGCGGATATCACAGGCATTTTTAAGACACCCGCTAAAGTTCTTACTTGCATCCCCAAGCTAGCAGGGCTTTGGGGGCCGTTCTCGCCCAACAGATTGCGCCGCTCCACTGCAGCTTGAGAGGTACCTGAGTGACTTCGCGGTGGAAATGTCAGTGGCCAGTCGGCGCCGCCCACATTTCCGAGCCTCAGCAACTCCGGACTCGGTCACTAGAGCGAGTCCAAATGTAAAGCCGACGGCCGGACTCAAGTCGGTGCGAGTTAAAGAGACTTTCCGATAGGTAGGTTGCAAAGGCCGGAGCGACACTATTAGCACCTACCTAGACCCTTCGGATGAGTGAAGAAACGTGCAACATGGTTAAAATAGATTAGCTGTTCAAGTCGTCAGCCAACTGAGGTTTGGCTGGTTGTCTGGTGTTCTTTGATGCAGAAACTCATGAGCCGAAATCATTAATAGCGAATCTTTGGTCAGAGAAGGCGACAAGTTGTGTTGTAGCTCATCCTAGAGCAGCCGAAGTTGTAAGCCAGTAAGTCAGTGGGTGAGTGAGTGGCGAAGAGACTGCAGCGAAGCAAAGCTCAAGAGTAAGAGCGCGCATTGGTGGGGTTAATTTCATACCTTCTCCTTGAGACTGCAGCCAGCCTAGAGATAAGCTATCAAACATGCTTCGAGCATCGTTTTTGTGTTTCCTTCTTTTCGATTTTGCAAGCCTGGTAGGATCTTAGCTAGGGATTATCAGGCATCAATAAGTCTGCCTCAGGAGAGATGGCAGCTCTCATTTCCTTGTCCTTTCTCCTCACTCACACAACCCCACTTTCTGTTTCCTGCATATTGACCTTTATTGACGAGGTCCAAGACCAAATTCTGCCATTCAGTTCAGTTTGCCTGATTCAACTTGTTTTGGATTCCTTTAAGTCAGCCTCAAATTTCCCTTCCGACGTACAGCCCTGTAATCCAAACCCGAAGCACTAGCTACACTATCTCCAACCGCAGCTCGCTTCTGCCTTACTCTGCTCGACTTCACACGCTAGAGTGATACATGATATATGTTGCCTTCATTGAGAGGATGATCTGGTAGCCTATTCTACGGGACTTTCATCCAGCAGATGGCGGGGTAGTCACCCTCCAAGGCATACTGTATCAGCACAACCCCTCAACCTAGTCGTACCGGTCAAGGTGACCCAGAGGAGAGGCATCCATTTCGGTCAGTAGCCGATCAGAGGGATGATCCCGCGGCCCAAATCTGCAGTTCGCAGACGGTCCAGACAAGAGTAAGGCCCCGCACGATGTTGCTCAATGGCGACTCTTTGGGGGATAGGAGGTGGGAGTGGTGCCTAATTTTGGCGAGCTCCAGTTGAGCCGACAGTCCACGACGCGAGTGTGCGCTGGAGCTCCCGACAGAAAGTAAACAAACGTATGCGGGTTCTAAACAAGCCCAATGGGCTGGTGACAACAAGCCTACCCCACGTGCCAGCTTTCAGTTATCATCTGTCTCCGTCCCAAAGCGGTACACTTTCACTTGCGCACGTCGTTCACCGACTGCATCAAAGTTGCCTATGGGCTCCGATGTCATGAGGCGGAATCTTGGAATGGCATCCTCGTTGTGAAGTGGTTGGTTGGGCCACTGGCCGACATCGAGTATGACCAAGGCTTAGCCGGCCTCATTGAGACCACCCAAGTTAACAGATTGGCCCCCAAATGTGGTTCCTGCGACGGCCTCACTGAGGCTGTGAATATATACTTCAAAGCTCGAATCAGCCCTAGTGCGGCTCAGTATTGGGAAATTACCAATAATAGTTCAGAGGAGCGATAATGTGTGGAGGGAGGAAATACCGTGTGTGAGTGAGCCTCTCTCGCCGAGCTTCCAACATGGACTAACAGACACATAGAGCGACTATGCGGTTAGAAACTACCAGACTTCGAGAGCGGCCTCGTCACGGGACTCGCCAATTCGAACAACTCGACAAGGCAAAGAGCATGGGGTGTTCTCTGGTTGGTTGGTGCCTCGGAGGACTACGCCTGCGTTGCCTTCAATGTGAGTCACACCAGCCCAAGATGGGACGGGCAGCGGTCCGAGTCACCACAGAGTGGCATTGCCGCCTGAAATAATCTGATAAAGAAAGAATAATAAGGTCGTGAAAGACCTAGAGAATCTCCAAGTAAGTAGTTGCCTCTACTCTGCAACACACCTGAAAGCGTCTGGTAAGTGTTCCCTCACATGCTTGAAGCCTCCACCCCGCCAGCATCCTTGACACCCGGAGGAGTCATCGTGAAGCCTAAAGTGGGTCTTGTGGCTGTGTGGCAACCAGTGGCAAGGATCACGTGAAATCCACGCTTCCAATTTGTGGCTGGTGCGAGAACAGCTGTCAGGTCGTCAGCCAGAATTTTCAGGCCGAACTTAACTTTTCTGCCTTTCTTAGCCATCGGAGCTCTTTCTCACCAAGCAAGCTACCTACGAAAGCCGACGCGTGTGTATCGCATCCGAGTACGCAAAGTACTACCTAATATCCAGCGCCGCAAAACTGCGCCTTCTTCATTCTTCTCTTCTATCAAATTCCACCCTTTTAGCGTCTTTATTACGCCTTACTCCTCCCGAGATCTGCGAAGCCGCGACTTCCTTTCCTGAACCCCGGTCACGATACCACTTCCCCAGCACCCAAAACCGCAATTCTCTAGCCCGACAACCCCCGGACATCAGTCAAGCTGGACATCGCATCGCGCTTCCCGCTCAATATGTCCGTCGTCTATGAACCTAGAAACTTCATGCACGACGGGTCATACCCCAACATTGGCGACCCGGACCACGATCACAATGGCGACCCGACCGCGCAGTACCAAACCGCCGATGTGCCGGAGCTTGCGTCCTACAACGCGACGGCCTCGATGCTCGGCGACGATCGCTCTCTGATGCCCGACGGCCTCGGCGACGACCCCGTTGGCGTTCCGGACCCCACGCGACTCGATCTCTCCGCGCCGCCGACCCTGGCCTCGCTCCCTTCGAATCTTCCTCCCGCACTCCCCGAGCCTTTGCCTTCAAACAACGCGGCATCTCACAAGGACGAGGCCGAGGCCTCGACGCCTTCTTCGAGGGTTAAGTGTATACCGAAGCCTGAGCGCGAGGTCACCAAGCAGGCGGACGGAAAGTTCTACTGCACATTCCCGAACTGCACGGAGGAGACGCAAGTCTTCACGCGAAAATGCGAATGGAGGTAAGTTTTATCGGCGACGCACCCCCACATCCTCGAGAAACTTGGCTGACGGTTTCTGAACAACAGCAAGCACATGGACAAGCACGAGCGACCCTACCGATGCGCCGCCGAAGGCTGCGAAAAGCTCCCCGGCTTCACCTACTCCGGCGGTCTCCTCCGCCACGAGCGCGAAGTCCACGGAAAGCACGGCGGTCCCAAGAACACTGTCAACTGCCCGCACCCGAACTGCAAGCGCCACACTGGCAAGGGCTTCTCGCGCCAGGAAAACCTCAACGAGCACCTCCGCCGCGTCCACACAAGCGACGGCTCCACGGTCCAAGACGACGTCCAGACCGGTAGCGACGGTGACAGCGACAAGGGCCTCATGAGCAGCCTCGGCCTCGGTGGCGGCAACAAGCGCAAGCGGTCCCGGAAGAGCTCCGACGCTGGGCTTGAAGAGCTTCGAGAGGAGGTTAAGCGGGTGCGTCACGAGAACGAGGAGCTGCGTCAACAGCTCGAAAGGCAAAGCCAGCACAGCTTCGCAATGATGGCGCAGATTGCGGAACTTCAGGACGCGCTGCGGACCAACCTCGAGAGCACCGGGCTCGGCGCTCCCACCGCCACGATGCTGTAGGGCCATCATCTGGGCGTGGGAGCTGCAGGTCCTCCTGCGCCTCTGCCTCCGCCCGCGCCCGAGAACGAGACACCTCTACACTTTCCACCGAACTTCCCGATACGGCATTACGACCACATCTCCCCTTAGTCCGGCGGCCCCGATCATTTTCTAGGCTGCCACTTTTGTCACCATACGCACACGCGTACACACGTTACGAAAAAAGAGCATCAATGAGGCGTTCTGGGAGGTCTTGAGTTGTTTTCCCTGATTCCATACCTCTTTTTTTTATTACCCATTTGGGCGGTGTCACGCAGTGTATAGTTTTACGCCGAGGGACTTCTACTTTTTCTTTACCAGGGCTCATTTGCTGAAGATGAAGGAGGCGACAGGCGTTCAACGGTGTGGACATTTTCTCTTTCTGGCTCTTTTTTTGTTCTGCCCGATAGTGGCGAAGCACAAGAACGATGACGACTACTCTTTTTCTTTTTCGTTTTTTGATATCCCCCCCCCCCTTTCTTCAACACCCTTCACTGGCAGAGCGTACGGAAGGACAAAAAAAACACCACAAATGTTTGGAGTTAATTATGGCGGCAAATGGTAGATTGTACATTTCATCCTCCGAATCATGTCTTCGCCCTTCTCTCTTCAACCAGCCCCCCCCTTTTGTAATTCTATCCCGCTGTCTTGTATTTGCGGTATGCTGTAGTTAAAAACTAGACTGGGGAAATTCCCTTTGATGATATCCCATAAATCCATATGACCAGTCCTCCTCTTTCTTCATTTGCCAAAAAGAAATATCTCGCTTGGAAATATCGTGGACAAAATTTCTCTCTAGCCCCGTCGCCGGGCATGCGTTCCATCCCCCCCCGTAGGCCGTTGATTTTGCATACGATTTACCTTCCCCGACTTGACATTTTATGCATATGCAATCCTTTCGGAGCTGACTGCTTTTAATTTCTATTTTTCCCCTTCCCGCCTGGCGAGCTGAGATGACGTAATCCCCCCCCCCCCCCCCCCCAAATTCAAGTGCTTTACGCGTCAAACCCATACAGAAGAGAATAAAGACACCAGCTACGCGTCGTCACATGTCCATTTAATTGCCTGAGGCAATTGTACAGATGGCGATCTTCTTCAGAGGACTAAAAGAGAGACCTCTGATTGACTAGCGCCCGCATCGCTGAAGCAAGGGGGATGGATGGATGATGATGGATGGATGATCTTCAGCGACTGAGAGTCAGGACCCGAACAAGAACCGCCGCGTCGGTCGGGATATCGTGGTCTGTTATACGTCATGGTCCCAAAATGAGATTTTGGCAAGCGCATTCTTGCAGAAAGAAAAGTCTACAATCGTGTAATAGTGACCTGCACAACCTTCAATGGGTAGGGACGGGAAAGCTTAGACTTCAAACACCTCCCCGAGGCCCTCGGAGCCGCCCCGCCGGTTCTCGACGAGGTCCAGCCTCCAGCCTTCCCAGTTCTTGAGCGTCCGCTTGATTTCCTTGATGCGCTCGAGGCGCGCCTTGGCATCCTCCTCCTGCGCGCGGCGGAAGGCGTCCTCGTCAAAGTCCATGTCGTCGTCCCCGAGGAGCTCGTCGTCGGCGGTGCCCGTGAGCGCATTAATGCCGCTCTGCAAAAAATCGCCGATGCCGCCGTGCGTGGGCTGCTTTCGGTGCGCAGACGGCGACGTGCCGCGGCTGTTGTTGAGACTGACGTTCTCGAAGCCGGGGCTCGAGGGCCCGGTCTGCATTTCGCGACGCTTCTCCTGCCAGTGGCCGTGGCGGAGGTCGTAGACTTCCTTCTCGAGTTCGCGCACCTTCATCTCGAGCCGCAGGCGCTCCTCGTTCTCCAGCTCATCGACACCGTCGTCGTCGAGGCCGCCGCCGCCGCCCTCGGTTGATTTGCGGCTGCGGAGGCGCGTGTTCTCGCTCTCGAGGCTCTCGACGCGAGCCTTCAACTCGCTGATTTCCTTCTCTGCGCGCTCCTTCTCTTTGCGGAGGGTCTGCGTGCGCGAGTCCTGCTCTTTGTGGAGTGTCGTGAGGGTGGTGACCTTCTTCTCGAAACCGTCGGCCTTCTTCTCGGCGTCGAGGCGGGCCGCAATCGCGTCGGCGAGCTCGTGCTCGAGGCTGCGGAGTTTCGTCTCGGCGCTGGTGCGCTCGCTGCCCTCGCGGACCGCCTTCTCTGCTGTGCGGTCGAGATTCTTTCGCAAGTCGGCAAGCTCGTTCTGGGCCTGGGCGGCAGCCTTTTCCGAGCGCACGAGCTTCTCTTCGAGGGCAGTGATTTGTTCACGTTCGGAAGATGTGCCGCTCGCTTGACGGTCGACCTGCGCGCGTAGTTTCGAGATCTCGATTTCCATCGACTCGATAGTCGAGGTCTTGGACGCCAGTTGGGCTTCGAGCTCGGCGGGAGGCGAGGACATCGAGACGGATGGTGATGAGCCGTGCCGGCCACGGGACGCCTGTTGCTGGAGCTGAGAGTTTTGGCGCTGGAGCGCCTCAATCTCGGATTTCTGTGGCCAAACACGTTAGCAACGCAACACAAAGCCGAAATATCTGTGAATTGTGTAGAAAGAACTTACCAGCTTCTCAAGCTGGCCGTCTGCGCCTTGGGTCTCACCCTCTGTCTCGCGCAAGTCCGCGAGCTCCTCTTCGGCCTTCTTCCATCTCCGTTCCGAGTCCGTAGACTCCTTCGCCAGACGCTTGTTCTCCTTCTCCAACTCTTCTATGCGAGCGACATGCTTGCGGTAAATATCGGTGGCAGTCTCTCCTTCCGCGCCCTGAGCTCCAGGAGAAAGAGGGCCTGTGGGCACAGAGCCTTGCTTGAAGGACGCCGATCTGAGCTTCGATTGCTGAGCGAGGGATGGCTGAGAGGCGGTCGGAGATGTGGGCTGTTCTGCGACCGCTTCGGATGCGCCCTTCTCCTCTGCCTTGTCTTCTTCGTTCGCAGTCTCGGCGGGGGTTGTCGGTTCTTCGGCTTCGGGCTCTTTATCCTTGGAAGCACTGGGTTCCGCTGCTGTTGCTTCTCCCTTCTCTTTCTTGGAAGCACCGCTGGCCTTCTTCGTCTTTTTCTTCTTCAACTCCTCAACCTAAAACATCGTCAGAACAGGGAAAGCAGGTGGGACGAGGGCCAAGCTCACCCTCTTCTTGGCTGCGGCCAGCTTCGCTGCCTTCTCGTCGTCGGCCATGGTGGACTACCGATCGCTCAATCGGAGAAGAAGTGTTTGTTTGGGTTTTATCCGAGGGTTCAGCAAGGGATGTCGTCGAAGATTGGTTATGGAATGTGGTGGTCGCAAACTGGATTATTCGGCCTGCGGGAGCTTAGCTGTCCACTCGTGTGAGGAACAAGCCACATACATTCCCCACTATGCAGTGGGCAGGGGCCTTATGACGAACGCGTCCACAGCTGCTCGCTCGGCGTCAAGAACGCTAGAGTTACAGGGGGCAACACTCCCGTTTGAGTATCAACATTAACATCAACATCAACACCAACACCAACACCAATACCATCTCAACTCTCTGTGCCATGAAACTCACCCATAGCGAACAGCGCTCATCATATCTTCCAATCGAAATAAGTAGTTACGTTGTACCTCGTTCTGTGTTCTAGTAGCTGTTCAAATCTCAGCCCTGTTGCGAGGGCGTCACCGCACAGTTGCCCCCATCGTTGGCGTAGTCGCCCTTTTTCTTTGGCAATTCCGTTACTTCGACTGGCATTTTTCGACTGAGTGAAATCTGGTCGAGGTATCACAGAGAAAGAATTTGGAAAGGATGGCTTTACAGCTGCATCTCTCAGCAAACTACCTCACATACCCTGTTCATTTCTCGCCCCACGGCGTTCCTCAATGCATTGGCGCCTTACACGCTCCATTCAGAGTTCCCAGCAGTTCCAACTCTTCATCACAAACGACTTGATTGGTAGCATCCTCTTCGTTTGAGCTGCGCTGGTGTCCAGTCCAACACCAGCCAGCAGCCTAATATGGATGCGAGATGCATCTCAAGACTGGGCCTCCCGAATCAAGGGCCTGTCATACCAACCTGCCCAGGCAGCCTACCAACGAGGGGGGACCGCGGGCAGAACAAGGGTCCGTAGTTCGTCAGAACACCTTTTCTCGCCCCTAGCGAAAACCGACTTTACTTACTGAGGGTCGTCGAGGTGGCTACCGTAGCAACCTCCCATCAGAACTTTATGCAGGCTCAGACGTCAGACAGGTCCTTGGGTGTATAGTAGTAGCTGACATGTCCCATCATCGCCAAAAAAATAATGCTCACCTCACACTCTCTTTCCACCTCCCGGCACCCGCTGGGTGTGGACATGAACACCAGGCCTGACGATAGGAGAGTTCGTCATGGGCCAGTGTGTATCGAGCAGCAGCGCGGACAGCGCGACTGACACGGGCGCCGTCCAGGCCGGACCCCGCTGCCAGGCGCCCGGCTGCCAGAGAACCTGTGATCCAACGTCCAAGTCGCGATACTGTACGCAACACGCCGTGTGCAGGAGGCAGGGATGTGCGAGGCCACGATGTCGAAGGGGCCCATATTGTCAAGAACACCTGCGTGAGTGTTCCACCCCCGCGCCCATGCACTTACTCCCGCCTCCAAGACGCTGCGCTGCTTCTCTGACTCTAGAGACAGATACGTGTCGAGTGTCCAAGTGTCCCAATGACCAGGCCAAGGTCATCGACGACTGGTTCACGAACAACTCGTGTCTCGAACACCAGCCCGAGGACGTTCTACGCGCCTACTTCTACGGTGACGCCGCAGAACCTGAAGCGGCGTCTGCTGCGCACGTCAACGGCCATCACCAACGAGCTCGCCGCCGTCGTTCGCGCCACAAGTCCAACCCCATTCCTGCTCCAGACGACCCCGAGCCCCGCGATAACTCAGATGCACCGTCGTCTGAGTCGGATGACGAAGATGCCGGCACGACGACGGGTCATCGGCTGTCGAAGATACTCTCTACAGTAGGAGAGGAGGCCGCCGGCGACGATTCGCAGCGGCCGTCCATCATGAAGCTGGCGGAAGAGCAAACAGACGACGTGCCTGCAACCCCTCGTCGTAGTCAGAAGACGGTCCACTTCGCCGACTCTCCTTCGCGACCATCCTCCCCCGAGAATGGTCCTCTCGTGGCCGAAGTCCGGTCGGCGGAGCCCGCGAACCAGTCGTCTCCCCGACTCCGTACCTCGCGACACCGACGCAGCCTCGACGGTCGACGCCAACCGCCCAGAACCTCGAGCAGCGCAGTCACCACCACTGCTGGGCGCAACCGCGAGAAGCGTTACCACCATGCCGGCAGCGGCGGCAAGGGCAGCAACAGCGCTCTAAAGACAGCCGACGTGAAGCGAACGACCAGGACAAGGCCCAACCGCTGAAGGAACCCACCCACCACCACCACCACCCATGGATACAGGGGAGTGGGGAGCCATAAAGCATCCCAGGTGTTGCGTCACAGCATAACATAACCTAACCGCTTAGCCAAAACCAGGAGTTTCCATTATCATACGATGGCCCTATTCCGTATCGCTTTTTTGCGAAGCCCTGTCTCCAAGGTGGGGGAAGTGGCGGGTTTGCGTGCGGCCAAGACTGAGAAGTTAATGCCTATGCCAAAGATACTGTGACAGTGGCCTTTTGGCGTCGGGCACGGCATTTGGCGGGGTAATGGCGGGGTCGGGTACGGCACGAACGGGGCGCTACAATCTACCTCACGGACGAACCACTCTCGTTCCGCGCAAAACCGCACATTCTCACCAGCTTCCTCCGTCATACCTCTCACGCCTTGCCCTCCATTTCCTACTGTTCTTCCACCCCTTATCCCGTCTGGTTCTGAGAGCAAAAGTCGCAGCTTTGGGGACCACCTATCACGACCCAACGACAACCCACCGCCTCGCCCGCGCGTACCAACCCGGAAGACCAGCTCCGCGCCCGGCACGCTCGCCCGCCCGCCCGCCTGAACACCACCAAAATGGCATCCCTTCCCTCTCAACATCCCTCGCTGGCCCTGCACCTGACAGACCGCGCACTCAATCCGATCCTCACCTCCGCCCACTCCCAGACCCAGCTCGAGGCCCTGACTTCCCTCACAACGACGTCCCTCACAGCCCACGCGGCCGCGAACCGTTTCTCCCTCGGCCCCGCCCAGCGCATAATCGTCGAACACGGCCCCGGCAGCCCCGTCGTCCTCGCATCCTTCCTCAACGGCGCCGACGCCCTGCCCAACGGCGGAGAGACATCCGCCTCGGCCGCTGCAGCGGCGGCAGCGAACAGCAACAACACCCCCTCCGCCTCGAGACCCGCTACCTCCGGCGCCGCCTCAGCCATAACACCGACAGCTGACTCTGCGGGTGCCGCAACAGCACCGTCTGGCGCGACTGACACGAGCACGGTTGGAGAAGACGCGGAGAACGCTGCGCCGATGCTCGTTGGCGTGGTCGTCGCCGCGACTGGCGAAGAAGCCATGGAGGCACGACGCGCCGCGGGAAGGCTCGAAAGGGTGGGCAGGGAATTCCAGCGCGAATGGGCCGCTGAAGGAGCTGGCGCTGCAGACGGCGGTGGTCAGTGATAATGCAGACGTAAGCTTTCTACCTCTTTAAGAGGTGGAGGGTCTGGCTACATTGCTTCACACGTGTATGCCCCCACGGCTGCCACAGAACACAACTAGTGGTTGGCCATGGCCCAGGACACCGTGGTCGACGACATGGCGTAATCTTGGGCTGGATTGGTAACATTTGGTGTTGACGAGGATACGAGCAATGAGACCATGGTCACATGAGGATCCGGCACGGAATGAACCATCAGGGTTACAGGATAGGCGTTCCGGCAGTTTTGCGCGTTAATCATAACCTTCTGATTTTGACGGTCTCTATATACCGAGTTCATTTTACCCGTAACGTCCATCATCGCGTAAAAAATAAAAAAGGAATCATCGCCAATTAACCAAAATCTACCCATTTATGGAGTCGCTTTAAATGATCTGCTGGAAAGCACGGTTGATAGGGGAGCGCACGTTGGGAACGCTCTTCCAGAAGTCGACGGTGGCAACCGCACGCTTGGAGATACCCTCGGGGGTGAACTCGAACTTCTGTAGAGGTTGTTAGTATCAGAGGCCGACGTGGGAACTGTTGCATGAAACTTGCCTTGTAGACGTCCTTGTAAGGCCCGGAAGCACCGAAGCGGTTGATACCGAACTGCTCGTGGGAGAAGCGCTCCCAGCCGAGAGTGCTCATGACCTCAACGGACATAATGGGGTGGCCGTCGGGAAGGACAGAGAGCTTGTACTCCTTGGACTGGGCCTCGAAGACCTCAGTGCAAGGCATGGAGACAACACGGGCAGTGAGGTTGTGCTTCTCCTTGAGGTACTTGACGGCATCAACGCAGATGCAGACCTCGGAACCGGTGGAGACGAGGGTGACGTCGGCGTTCTCGGCCTCGTGCAGGACGTAACCACCCTTGATGGCCTTCTCGATGACGGAGCCCTCAAGCTGGGGCAGGTTCTGGCGAGAGAGGGCGATGATAGAGGGAGTGTGCTTGGAGGTCAGGGCAACGTAGTAAGCGGCGCTAGTCTCGTTACCGTCGGCAGGGCGCCAGACCATGTTGTTGGGGAGGGCACGGAAGTGGGCGAGGGTCTCGATAGGCTGGTGAGTAGGGCCGTCCTCACCAAGACCGATAGAGTCGTGGGTGGCAACCCAGATGGCGCGGACCTGGGACAGGGCGGTGAGACGAACGGCTCCGGCGGCGTAGGAGACGAAGTTAAGGAAGGTACCGCCGTAGGGCAGAATGGTACCGTAGGCAGCAAGACCGTTCATGATGGCACCCATGGCGTGCTCACGGACACCGTAGCGGATGTAGCGGCCGGAGTAGTCACCGAGGCCAGTAGCGGGGGCCTGGAAGTCGACGGCGTTCTTCCAGCGGGTCAGGTTGGAACCAGTCAAGTCAGCAGAGCCACCGAGGAGCTCAGGAACAATGCCCTCGATCTTGCTGAGGACGGTCTCGGAGAGCTTGCGAGAGGCGATGGCAGGGTCGGCAGGGGTGTAGACGGGGAGGGACTTCTCCCAACCCTCGGGAAGCTCGCCACTGAGACGGCGCTGGAGGTCCTTGGCCTCGTTGGGGTACTTCTCAGAGTACTGCTGGAGGAGCTTGTTCCACTCCTGCTCGAGAGCGGCACCCTCGGCAGCCTTCTTGTTGTAGAGATCGTAGACCTCCTGGGGAACGGCGAAAGACTCCTCGGGGTTGAAGCCGAACTTCTGCTTGAGCTGCTTGATATCATCGGCCTTGAGGGGAGAGCCGTGGACACCATGGGTGCCCTGCTGGAGGGAGCCGAAACCAATGATGGTCTTGAGCTGGATGAGAGTAGGCTTGTCCTTGGACTCCTTGGCCTTGGCAATGGCCTTCTCAATGCTGTCAAGGTCGGTGTTGCCGTCCTCGACGGTCAGGACCTCCCAGCCGAAGGATTGGTAGCGCTTGACGACGTCCTCAGTGAAGGCGACGTTGGTGTCACCGTCAATGGAGATGTGGTTGTCATCCCAGATGGCAATGAGGTTGCCGAGCTGGAGGTGACCAGCCAGGGAAGAGGCCTCGCCAGAAACACCCTCCATCAAGCAACCGTCACCAAGGAAGGCGTATGTGTAGTTGTCGGAGAGGTTGAAGCCGTCCTTGTTGAAGGTGGCGGCAGTGTGAGCCTGGGCGATGGCCAGACCAACAGCGTTGGAGATACCCTGGCCGAGAGGGCCAGTGGTGACCTCGACACCGGGGGTGTCGTGAGCCTCGGGGTGACCGGGGGTGATGCTGTCCACCGTCTTTGGTAGGCGTCAGTAATCGACCCATTCCTACATTTCACGGATTCAGCAGGCACTTACGCGGAACTTCTTCAGGTCGTCGAGAGAGACGGCGTAGCCGAAGAGGTGGAGGAGAGCATACTGGAGCATGCAGCCGTGTCCGTTGCTAAGCTTGGTCAGCATTCGAAGATTCAAACTTGTGAGAGGGAATGAGGGACTTACGAGAGAACAAAGCGATCACGGTTCAACCACTTGGGGTTCTTGGGGTTGAACTTCATGAACTTGTTGAACAGAACGTGGGCGACCGGCGCCATACCCCTAGAAGTAACAGTGTGAGCCTTTTTCTTCTTTTCCAGTTTGGAGATCTCATGAAATGCGCGCATTCTGGGCGAGTACGTACATGGGCGCACCAGGGTGGCCGGAGTTGCTGTTGAAGGTGGCATCGACCTGAAGAGGAGAAAATGTTAGTCATGTCCGAAGCAGCTTCGTCTTGCAATGATCACACAGTCTGCTAGCAGCTGCTTGCTCTCATCATGCCAATGATTGCAGGATCTCGATGGCGGGGTAAAGAGCAATCCCAACAGCAGCGGTGGCGGGGTAAAAACTGGCGGGAAGGGTGAAACTCACAGCAAGCAGGCGGATCGTGTTGATCGCCTTCCAGTCTTGTTCGGTGTAACCCATAGTGTCTGATTTCTGTATTCTTCCAAAAGACGAACTCGGTCAGGGAAGAAGAGAAGATGGAAGCGGAAGAGGAAGAAAAGGTTGAGGAGGCAGCGGGATAAATAAAGAGGGCGCCAGGAGGAAGGGGAGCGGTGGTATGCTTATGTTTGGGAATGGCCGCAAGGTAATTATTGAGCATCTATCTGGTGGGGACCTGACGTGGGAGTGGACATGGAGGGGGAAGGTACAGCGATACATTCCATTGATGGAGGGGATGGAGGGGATGGAGGGGCAGGCCACAGACCAGACACCACAGACGCCGCCGCCTGCACACCGGACGAGACGGCCAACCGGGGGTGAAAAGTTACCACACGGTGGAATGCTTGAGAATTCGCGGTACACCGCAGCCAGCAGGCCACCGCGGAATCCATGGACGCATTCCAATGTGTACCTAAAGCTGTCCCGCCTACTGTAGTAGAGTTGTCAGCGTGTATTCCTTGACCGGACAATGCTAGGTACAATTCCTTTCGTCCAGAGGCATGGGAACATGAGATTTTCATAAGTGCTTGCTTCAAACACAATCTGAAGAGGCAACCCAGAGAACGGAGATATTCATGATACCTACCTACCTAAGGTACCTTACCTAAGGTACGTTGTTAAGGTGGCAGCTTTAGACACTGGACAGCTTCAGAAAGAGCTATCGACCATTGGTATAGGCTATAGCAAAAGCAAGAGGTACTTCCCGTTGACAGCTAGCGCCGTACTCCTGCCAGGTACCTCGAACCGTCGGGCGGCATGTACGGCCAAGTGCCGTCTCCTCCAACTTTGCAATGTGCATCTTCTTCTTTCCGCTCACAATCTCCCGCCTCAATTCGACGTGCCCAGGCCAGAAAAGGACATTTTGGAAGAAAAAAACTCATGCATACGCATGTTCATCCTTTCCAGAACCCCCAATCCTGATACATACTATGTACACTTCATCTTCACATGAAGTGGGGGTACAGTTCTGATAATTTCTGTCGATTCCCCAATTTTCCGGTCTTGTCCTTGGCCGGCGAGACGGCGGTGCAGGCTTCAGCTCGTCTCAACCATCTTGAACGCTGTGGACTGACTTGCCTGGATGCGTCGACTTGTCCCATCTGCTGGCAATTCTTGCCCCTCTTCGTGGCTGGCCCAACCCACCGCCCGCCTTCCTCGGCTTCACATTGGTGGCTTTCGTTGCAATGTACTGCTCGCCGTTTACAAAATGGACTTATCGCCGACGACACGACCCCAATTCACCCGGCAACCCCTGGGAGGCAAAAATGCCCGGCCGTAATCCGCAACTCAGTAACCTCGTCGCTCTCGGTGCGCCGTCTCGACGTCGGTCTGATAATCTACCAATGTACTCCCCATCCCGGCGAATCAGACCGTTTTCGCCCGTTGAATCAACCTCTCGAATGCCCGGCTCAGTCAGCAACCACCAGACGTATCATATTTTCACGGTGACGTCTTTTACATGGTCCGCAAGAGTCAGTTCACCTCGATGAACTTCATGTTATGCCGTTATTGACTCGTGCGAACTACGACGCGGCTCCGATGGATCGACATGCAGAAAAACTGTCGTCATAATGCCCACAACGCTTCACCTGGGTCCCCTTTCGCTATCTCTTCGTCTGGCTTCTTCGGCTTCTCCTTGACTAATCCGTGGAGACCTATGGAGATGGCTGGATCGTCGATGGCCTCTCTCTTTGGGTAACTCCGGTCCACATCTGGAGTCTGCGAGGCCGATGCCCCTCCTCTTCCCGCCAGTAGGCTCGGTCTATTTATTCACTCACGATGTAGCCGCGTCGGCCATAGGCTTACACTGGGCCGGACTTTAAGCCTCGTCCACGCAAAACGGTCGCGCAGGGGGAGCCAAGCGCCGAAAATACCGTCCAGATAGGACTTCCTGGGACTCCTTGCTGCGACCTGGCTCTCGCTCGCGCTGTTTCAAGCCGGCGACGCGGATAAGCTCTGGGCCTCTCACGGTGTCACCTGGCATCCCCTTGTTGAATGTCGTGCTAAGATCCAGTCATGTCAGTGGACCCTGAATGCATCATGACACCTTCGCGTCTCTGCTGTTGATTGAGTCTTAATCCCTCTTATTTTTCTCATCTCAGGCCGCAGCCTTCCTTACTTAGGGATTGGCCCTCCAGAGTCCAACGGCCCCTCCAACACAAGCGTCGCTTGCGTCCTGCACGCGCGACAACCGTGGCGTGGCTAAGATTAAGACCGGTACTGAATCGATGGACGGTATTGGAGAAATTCAGTTCCTGGAGAGGACGACTTACTCTCGCCACGCTGGAACAGTCCGCATCGAGGAAAGCCGCAGGAAATAGTCGGCTCAGTTGCAGAAATTTGCCAAACCTCGGCGTGTATCAAAATGCTGAATTCGGGTGCGGTTGAATGCACGCCGCGCTGCGCAAGAACCGCGATGCCACGAGTTGGCCTTTTCACCTGTCCAAAATTGACAGACTCTCAACAGCTGCTCCGGAGCCGGGGCGCACGGGCCATTCGACTGGGATGCGGCCAGTTTCGTATTTATCCGCGCAAATCAAGGCGGCCCCAAGGTCCAAGCTCCCGCTTCCCTGCGGATGACATCAAGCCTCTCCACCCGCATATCCGCCACCACAAGCGACATGTATCCGTCGCCGGGCTATTCAGCGGAAGAAGATGCGAAAAAGTCTTCACTTCGGCTTACAACATCTTTTCTCATCTCAGAAAAAATAGGTTGGCAACTTGTTTTCTGACAGCAACTGGGACTTGGAGCATTACAATCCGGCCTGAGTATGACCTCGACTCAGCAAGAAAGCTGAGTGCGCAACAACGTCCCTGAAGAAGAATTTGAATTTGAATTTGATGCACAATTCATGTTTTATGGGATTATTCTGGTAAGCCAATGATGTTGATAGACTCAAATATTTCAGTGAAAGTGCTTCACGATAGCAATTCATCGTGATGCTCAATACTTCAGTGAGGATTTATGAGGAGTGAGGAGTGAGGAGAGTGGGTTCTCATTGAGCCTCTCAGTCCGGGCGGTGTGCAAACTGCCCGGTTGAGTTTTCGCCTCACAAACCACAATCAGCCATCACAACATGAATACACTTACAACAACCAAAATCCAATCGATAAAAAGCACCAGTAGACCTTGATTCAGCCTCATCCGTGTTACGCAGCCATTGCCGATCAACAATTCATCCCATATAGGAAAAAAGACCACCAACACCGAATCACCTAACCATCCTCCCACATTCATCATCATCATCCCCAAACTCACTACAAGACCAAAATGGGCAAAAAGATACACCCAAAGCCCCCGAAACAAACCAAAGCAAAACCAAAACCCCAATCCTCAAAACCAACACCACCGCCCGTCGCCGCCGCCGCCGCACCCTCCGAACCCCAGCCGCCAACCGTCCCCCTCCCCTTCCAGCAAAGCCTCCTCACAACCTTCAACACGGCCTTCTCCCCCGTCCTCAACTCCAACTCTTTCCCCACCCTCCTCCAGGAGGTGAAGGCGGCCCTCTACGCCCGCGACTTCGACGCCGCCTTCGCCAACGCCAGCCCCGAGTCCCTCGACGCCTACGCCGCGCGCTGGAGTCCCACCCGCGCGCTGGGGTACGCTTCCGTGCTCCTCGGGATCGCGGGGTACCTGGCGGAAGATGTTCACCGGGATGTTCCGCTCGGAGTCGACTCCGGAGGTGCGGCGCCGATCTCCGCGGACCGGGAAGACGTCACCGCGTCCGACTACCAGGAGCCGGAACCGCCGCAGAAATCCGTCAAGATGCTCTCGGTAGGCGGCGGGGCCGCCGAGATCGTCTCGTTCGCGTCGTACCTTTCGTCCGGCTCCCTCAGGGGAGAAATCACGCTCGTCGACTCTGCGCCGTGGAGCAGCGTCGTCACAAAGCTCCACACCGCCCTCACGAGTCCTCCCCCGCTCTCGAAGTACGCGAGTGCGGCCGCCAAGGCGTCCAACACCGCCTTGATTCCCTCGCAGAACCTGTCCTCGACGTTTACGCAACAGGACGTGCTCTCGCTCTCACGAGACGGCATGGCTGAGTTGATGGGAAAAGAAGCATTACTCGTTACATTACTATTCACACTCAATGAGCTCTACACCACCGCAGGCATCGGCAAGACTACAGCCTTCCTCCTGAACTTGACCGCCACCATCCCCTCTGGGTCTCTGCTGCTGGTCGTCGACAGCCCTGGAAGCTACTCAGAAGCCGCGGTCGGGAAGGAGTCCAAGAAGTATCCCATGCAGTGGCTCCTGGACCATACTCTTGTCAAGGACGAGCCAGTAGAGGGTTGCTTGTGGGAGAAGCTCGAGTCGCACGACTCCGTGTGGTTCCGCCTCGCCGAGACCCTTCATTACCCCATCCCTCTCGAAAATATGCGCTACCAAATGCACCTCTATAGGGCCGCGAGGCCCTGAACGCCAGAAACGTGGATATATATAATCAAGGAAATGATGCCTATGCCCACACGAGTCTCTTGATAGAGTAACTCAAATGGTCTAGCAAGCCAGTGCTTTGTCTCGCCTCTTCCAGCGAAATAATGTCGCCTTTCTCGATGATGCTCTCGGTGCCTGGCTTCTCCTTTCCGGGTTGGCTTAAGAAGGCCAGACGTTCTATGTCCGCGCAGATACTGACAACCTGTTGCATTTCAGTCATTTTCGGCGCCTCGCCGGTCACGGCGGCGGAAGACTGGGAATACGGCGCCTTGAAAGCGAGTTTCCGAACAGGGGAGGCCTTGGGACGTCCGCCCAGGAGACTGCTTAATGCAGACTGTGCGGGCTGAGCCTCGTGGGGATGTTGGTGCTCGTCGGTCTTGCTCGAAGTCTTGGTACGGTTCACGCCCAGGTTGGAAAGCGTTCTGGTGTTGGTTCTCGTGATATCGTTCTTGCCAGGCTGGTACGATACCACGAACCCTACATTTTTCGTCTCATCTGTCTGAGCTGGGGAGACGGTAGAGATGATGTACGTGCCGAACTTGATGCTAACGACATGAGCGAGATCGATGCGCTCAAAAGAGGAGACCTTATCAAGGTTCCAATCAAACCGGCAAACGTACAGAGCGGCGTCTGTCAACAGCAGGACTACTTCTTCGAAGGGCAGAGAGCGGAGATTGTCGGAGGTGTGGGGGCTGAAGAGAACCCAGCCGCCTATGAATTCCTCGCTTTCGTCGGATATGACGCGTCTTTGAGAGAGTTCGATTGCTTGTTCTCTCATCTTCAGCATGGAAACGGCGGGATCCTTCGTCATCATCTCAGATTCGAACTCCTGGAAGACCATGGAGTTGACGTTGCCTAGAAGGAAGTCGATGGCAGCTTGGCTGAAGTAGTCATTGACCATTCTGAGATAGTTAGCAAATAAAATCCGAAAGCAAACTAATGGGACTTTACCCGTTGTAGAAGCGCGTCAGTGAAAGACCAAGGTCGTTCAGAGTTCCACCGAGATTTCGTTTCCGTGTCCGCGTGTAGTCGCCCTTCATAGCGGCCGTTGACGCATACTGCTTCGAGACGGCGTCTCCGTTGTCCGCCCACAGTGTGTTGAACCAGGGTGCATTTTGATCAACCTGGGCAAAAAGATCATAGCCCTCCGCCTTGAGTTGAGCTTCCAGCATGTACTTGCCAAACGAACTCTGGCAAACGTTGGTTCTGTCGAGGCAATCCATGCAATTTGTGCGCAGGACACCGCGCTGCTTTGTGAAAACGTTTCCGCCATCCCCGACTGTGCTGCCGAAGCTGTCAAGCTTATCGCGGAGTGTATCGAGGAGGAGGCTGACGTTCTCGAACTTCATGCCGCGGCAAGCTGAGTGGAAGTCAAACCATTCAAACAAGATTGAACCATCTGGACCCGTGAACACTTCCTCGTTCAACTTTTCCACCGTCTTCTCGTATTGGTTGCCAACTTGTGATTCGACGCCGTGCTTCTCGACGAGGTTGACTATCTGCAGGCCCCCATACTTCTCCTTCAAGCGTTCGAAGTGTTTCTTTGCTGCTTCGTAGTTCGTTTCTGGTGAGTGCTGAATTACTGGTGCCGGCTTCAGGGAATACGGCGTTTGGGTGAAAAAGACTGGAATGCTGCCGCGAATTTGAAGAAAAGAGTAGACCTTTGACGATTTGTCCCACTTGGGGTTGGACAAAATTTGCTCCGTCTCAACTGCATTTGCAACATGTCCCTGCTCATCAATACCGCGCCTCAAGTACCTCAATCCAGCTCTCTGCGTGGATCGACGGGATATGACAGTCAAAAGAAACTTCTTCTCAGTAGGACGAAGATCAATCGATTTTCGAACAGTCTCCGTCGGTGGGTTTGTCGGCTCAGACTCCGGCTGCTGGAAAGCTGACATCTCTACGGAGTTTCCGACACCCTCATCAATCTGAGGTGGACTGCTGTCTACCACGAACTCTCTTTGCCCAACGAAACCTTGCATCAAGGGCAGCAATAGAGACTCTTCTCCAGCTTGCAAAAAGGGTTTCAGAGTGCTCTTGTTCCAGAAGAACACAGGGTCGACGCGGCTATGCAGAGGAACATCGTCGGACTGCGGTCGCTCGCGGCTTGCCCAGTTCCGAGTAATGTCAATGTCGTACGAGAAATAGAAGCTTCGCGAGGAACCAAAAAGAATCTGGGTCGTTCTCAACAGCTTCGGCAGCAGTGTGGATGCTGGCACCGGCTCGTCCGAATCGTCTATAGCCGAACCCGAAGCAGTATTCGAATTGGCTGCTTGGTCGATGGAGCGCCGAACTTGGTCTGTCGTGCCACTCCAGCCGGCCGTCCGCTTCTGGTCTTGTGTCCAACCGCTTTTACTAAACCATCTCTGCGCGAACCTCCCGTAGCTTCCTCTTCTGCCAATAACATCTTTCGCGACAGTGCTTTTGACGGGATCGACGCCGTTCTTGGCTGTTGCTGCGGAGTCCTCAACCTCGTCGCCGCTGGCTGGGAGTTCGACATAGTCGTCGCTGTCGCTATCAGCGGCATCCTTGTCTGTTTTCCTCTCTTGCAGGTGAAGCGCAGTCTGGGAGATCGCATCGTTGGCGTCCTTCTGCGAGGCGCAAGGGGTCACTGCAACCTCAGTGACGACGTAAATCGGGTAGCCGCATACTTGCGCTACTTGCTGTCGCCGGGTAATTGTGATTAGGTAGCTAAGTCTCGAGACCGTGATAAGTCCTGTGTGTGAATCGTGGTCAGCTTCGGGTTCGCACAGCTGTGTGAGAGCTGGTGGCTGGGAGCTCGGGGCACGTACCTACGACGCCGAAAGCCTCGAAAGAAGAATTCGGTTGGGACAGATCGGGAATCTGCTCCCGAGAAGCTGGAGTTATTGATGCGTCGCCATATTTAATTCGAACCGGTTGTGCGGGACGTTGGCCCTTGGTGACGAACGGTTGGATTATAAGGCCGTCGACAGCAGCGCAGATGATGATCTTGCGTGCGATACCGGGCATTTTGCGATCCTGGACCACACACGGTGCGTGCGCGCCAGAGGACGGAAGTTTCTCTCTCGCTGATTAACTTAGGAAATAGTAGAAACGGCTCGAATTCTATCCAAAGAAGCCATGTGTTTGGTACGAATGATTTGCAGAATAAGAGAGGGTCGAACATGCAGGGGAGAATGGGACGTTTTGGGCGGTGCGAACTGCTGATGCGCCAAAATGGAACATGTAAGGTAGCCCGGTAGCTATGACATGGGTGGTGGGCCGCGGGGTAACATCAGACTCGCAGTTTCCCAGCGCGAGTTCAGGTCACGCCTGAGACACCGGCCCAATGAGTGGTCCAGTCAGTCGGTTCGTTCAGCGCTTTTTGGTCCACTGGCCTGTTCGTTGCTGCTGCGTGCTGCGTGCTGCGTGCTGTCTCTTAATTCGTCGGGGATGCTCAGCGCACTCAGAGCTTCAAGCTTTCGCCAATGAAGTTCTTCAGCTGAATGGACACGCGCTTCTTCCCAAGCAGCTTTCCCACTAGCTCGTCCAGACTTATACACCTTTTTCTGCATATTTCAGGCACATTGAATTTTGTGTTTTTGACGATCTCGATTGACGCTTTTCTGAGGTATGTACATACAACACTGTACACCAAACCCTGACAATGACTAGTCAACGCCTTTGAACAATTGAGACTATTTTTCAAGCATTCCGGCTGTGGCGGCGAGGGAAAGGAGATTTCGAGAGAGATCTCAAGCATCCAAGCCGCCATCATCGAAACTGTTCTCCAGCACCTCCCAAGCTATAAAGGCCGCCCAATATCCGTCATTGTGGGTATCTTAGATGGCAAGTCTCTCGACCTTGTCCCTCAGAGCGCGGATGGGGCCCGCAAGCTCACTGCCCTCGTTGGAGGTAATGCTGGCGGCAATGACAGCGCGGGAAACACCGCACGCACGGCCGAGGGCGGTCTTGGACTTGACGTAGACGTAGGGGACGTTCTTGTCCTCAGCCAGGAGAGGCAGGTGAAGGACAATCGAGAGAGGATTGGTGTCAGAGGCCAGAATAATGAGCTCGGAAACACCACGGTTGAGGGTCTTGGTGGCCTCGTTGGCTAAAGCATTGGCGTTAGCAGCTGTTCGACTTCATCGCGGACTCAAAGAGCTCCCGTGACAGAAGAGGAGTTTCTTAGAACGACAAAAAAACAGGGCGAGAACTTACCGCCCTTCTTGAGCTGGCGGTAGTGGGTGCACTGCTGGATCATATCCAGAAGCTCCTGCTCGAGAGCATCATCGGCCAAGGGCCAGGCAGCGGATTCAGCCATTGTTTAGGTCGGAGGTGTCGAGACGTCTGCATGAGAAATTAGGGCCTGTCATGATCCTCACAATTGGTCAAAAGGAAGGAGCATACCAAAGATATAGAATGCAGGGTTCCTTGCGGTGGCTCGCCCTGATCGTGTGTTCGCAATTCGTGGTAAATGCGATGGAGAAAAATGGTCCAGAAGTTTTTTCGAGCCAAAAAAAAAAAATCCCACTTTCCCCAAACTTGACGGCACTTGCCGTTGGGGAGTGGACCCTTGCGACGTACGAAGAGCGGAGCTGCTTCGGAACCCTGGTATTGCCGAACACCGCCCCCGTGCTGTGTCCCCCGGGCCAGGTCCCGTCAGGTTCTCAGGTGCCTCCTGTCTTACGTAAGTGCACGGAGCTGTCAACGCGCCGCAAAACCTTGCAACCAACCAGAAGGCCAACCTGCAAACGAGATCTTACCACAGCACACCTCACCTCGAGCCGTCGCCGAAGCAGCAGTCGAACCTCGCCGCCCCAACAAGCCATCACCGCTATCGTCCTCTACCCACTCGTCGCCGCAACTTCTTCAGTTCACGACTTTTTATCTAACTTTTGCTTTCGACTTGTCCGTCTTCGACCTCAATCAAACCGCCAAGATGCCTTCCGAACTCTGGTACGTCAACAACAGCCCGTGTCGCCCCCGTTCCGACGACAGCTCCCTATCCATCAGCTGGAGCTCCCAACTCCATCCTTCTCGGGATCCAGCTACCCCATACAGCTTCGTGATGTGTCTCTAAAGCTCATATGCTAACGCGATCATGTTATAGCCCCGTCTACGCGGTTCGTCATCTCTGCCCCCCGAGTCCACGATCCATGACGTCGCCAACCCCCTTCCCTTCCTCGAATGAGCCATTTCGGCATCACCTAGACTTCGCGTCCCACGATCACCGCTAACATGCCGGTAGCCCTTCTTTGGTGCCATGGGCTGCACCGTCGCCATTGTCTTCACCTGCTTGGGTGCCTCCTACGGTACCGCGAAGTCTGGTGTCGGTATCTCGGCTATGGGTGTCCTTCGCCCTGACTTGATCGTCAAGAGTATGCGAGATTACGTCCATCAACCAGTCGCCTGCGACGCGGTACTCAAGGCAGCAGAGCGCTAACAGCTTCGTCACAGACATTGTTCCCGTCATTATGGCTGGTATCATTGCCATTTACGGTCTCGTCGTGTCCGTGCTTATCTCCGATGGCCTCGCCCAGGAGATGTCTCTGTACACTGGTTTCATCCAGTTCGGTGCTGGTCTCGCTGTCGGTCTCGCCGGTCTGGCTGCCGGTTTCGCCATTGGTATCGTCGGTGACGCTGGTGTCCGTGGAACCGCTCAACAGCCTCGTCTCTTCGTCGGCATGATTTTGATTCTCATTTTCGCTGAAGTCTTGGGTAAGCATAACCTCTTGGGTTCCTCTTGAGAAGCACAACTGACAAACGCTGTCTAGGTCTGTACGGCTTGATTGTTGCCCTCCTCATGAACTCCAAGGCCAGCCAGGACGTCACCTGCTAAACGACGACACACCTTACGACGAACATGCCCGGTTGAACGGTTGACAAGATGTACTTAAGCCACAACTAGCACGGGCATAAACTTGCCACACCGAGGGCAATGTCAAGATTTATCATCAGCAGGCGCGTCGAATACTCGAATCAAGTCAAAGGTCAACGGCATAGGCGTGGAAACGTTCAAAGGTAACGAATGCCACTGTTTTGTTTGGAACGATCGGGGTGTCTCGGTCGGGAGTCAAACGTATATGTACTATTGTGCCATCACAGGTATGCTATCCATTTCTGGGGGGCGGTTGCTCAGCATAGACAAGTGGTGGGGATGGAATTGTAGTCTAGGTTGCGATAATGCTTTCTTGCGTTTGCTATACGTTATGAAGTCCCGTATCATATGCGTGAGTGATTGATGTTGGTAAACCACCGAGATGTCAGTTGCCATCAGTGTTTCTGAGAGGTTGTTCGCGGGGGCTCTCCGTTGCACTATACGTGACTCGGAAGACCATGACCTAGTTGAGACGCGGTTTGGCTGCGGGTTGAAGTATGTCAGCTGGCATGCTGGGAGGACTTCCGAACATCTGTGAAACTATGCTTGTTTACAATCACGGGCAAACTGTTGCCGTTGTGATGGCTAGGAAGGGGAACATTCGAGCATATCTCCAAGATATCGATAAAGCCAGGTTCTCCAACGCGAAAGATGACTGTGCGGAATAAGGCAGGCCATCCGGATTGAAGAAATCGCCTTATTTGTATGACTTTTGATTACATCCACCGTTTATCTTTTTGTGACTCGATGTGACCTGTTACGTTTCCTCTTTAACCAGTCGGCCGTCCAACTACTCCGCCGCCGGCTGAGCGGCAGCCTCCTTCTTGGGAATCAGACTGCGAAGGGAGAGATCGTAGACGACGTCCTCCACACGCTTCACGTCGTACTTGACAGCATCGACGCGCTTACGCAGTATGTCGTTCTTGAGGTTCAACAGCTGGAAGCCAGCAAAGAGGTCCTTGACGAAGCTGCTGATCTCTACCGGCAGCGAGAAGTCGCCCAGCGTGACGGCGTTGGTGGCCAGGCGGGAGAGCTCCCCCGTGACGTCGGTGAGGGCGAGGAGATACTCCTCGATGGTCAGGTGGAAGGCGTCGCGGTCCTTGAGGTTGACAGGGACTGTTGTGTGTTCTTGTTAGCTTCAGGTCGCAGGGGGGTGACGAGAACAGCCCCCTGGGAGAGGCAGCGGAGCGTACCCTTGAAGATCTCGCCGACCTCCTCGAGAGTCAAGAGACGGCCGACAGGGCCAGGCTTGCCGTCCGAGGTGAGGCCGCCGAGCCAGCCGCACAGGATGACGGTAAAGATGGCGTTTTGCACTTGACGATTCCACTTCTGGTTGTACCTGAAATAGGTTAGTTGATGCCGGCTGCTGAGGGTGACGTGGATGCTTGCTTGTAGTATGGGTGCTTGGAGGCGATCTCCTGCAGCTCACCAATGACCTCGACCTCCTTCTGAATTCCTGCCTGGATATCGGCCAGAAGAGGGCCATCTGGATCTTGTTGTCAGTCTGCCTCTCATCCTGAGACACCTTACATCCTGTGGAAGCTTTGTGCCTGACGAGGTCGACACTCAGCGGACGAGAACTCACACTGCTCACGTGAAGTAGCGTGGACACGCGAAAGGAGACCCTGGACGTAAGAGATGGCTCTATCCAACTTTTGGACCGTCTGGCTCATCTGGTCCCTAACCAGCTGATCCTCGTCGATCTTATTCTTGAGGTGCTCAAAGATTTGGGGGTCGAGGAGACGGGAAGCTGGCACCCCGCTCATGCTTGTATCGTTGTCCATGATTGTTAGACCTGGAGCTGGTGTGAGCGATCGCGCTTCAAAAGATGCGTAGTTCACAAACGATGGAGAAATTTGAGGGACGACTCGAATGCGGACATGGAAATGGAGTTTGAGGTGGACTTTGCCTGCCCCGCGATTTCCTTCGGTACCACGCTTGCAGCACCCCAGAAAAGAGAAAAGACAAAAAAAAGACTTATTGCAATTTACCTCGATAATGATTCTGGCGACTGCAGATTTGGTCAGTCAGATATTTTGCTTCAAAAGATCATAAAAAGGCCTGGACAACAGGCCGGGCGTCTACGAAGCATCAGGATAATAGGAACCTCTAGGAAAATCGTGCTGGGGTCGGCGGGCGGTCACAGTGCCCGTCCAATGGGAGAAGCGGAGACGGGCAAGGATCATCACCTCTGAGGCGTGCGGTCTACCTGAGATGAACATCACAAAAGGCCAGTAGAATCACATCAAAAGCAGGACAACTTCTTCGCAAGCCTGGGCAGAACCAGACGAAACAATGAAGATGGCAGTTTGCATCGCCTGGACGCAGTGTGATACCAGGGACACGGTGGACGAAGGCGTACAGCAAGCTGCAGAGGCCGTCGCCCGGCAGATCAAAAATATGAATAATCACGATTGATGCCCGTGGGCATCCTTCAGAGATTAAACTGAACAGAACAGATACTCTGGGAACCTCGTCAGCAGCGACCACGACGATGGAGAGTTGATGATCAGCACATACACACTTGATCTAAGCCAAAAGGCAAAGGAAGCTGAGGAAAGAAAAAGGGAAAAGTTGAAAAGTCGCGGAAACTGAGTGGGAATTTATAGGTTGTCTGGGTGGCCTGTGCCCGGCCCCCAATCAGTAGAGATACGTACTTTAGGCAGGATGGCAGCGATATTCCAATGGAAGGAAGGTACTGGTACGTGCGAGACCCTGCTGTCTTGCCTAGCAGATTCCTTTCAGGGAAGTCAGGACACTGATCGCGACATTTTATGAAGGAGTAAGAAGTGCATCAATGACTGGAAGGATTTATCAGGAAATTCTACTGGAGTGGACGGCAGCAACTACTGTAATCAAAATCGCGTGATTTATTGCTTGGTAACCTACGAATTGGGCTACACGTACACGAACATTTCTGGATGTGTGAAAGGAAAAGGGGCACCGTCTGGTGGAGGGCATACAACCACCACGTAGCCTCGCTTCTCTGTCAACAACGAAGACATCTCCAGACGTGGGACGATGATCGTCTAAAGACGCGCAGATCTCATCTCTATCGTTGGATCCTCCAGGGTTCTCATACTGTGCAAGTTTGGCTGGCGAGCAGCTCAAGATGTTGCGGAGTGGAAAGACTCATATGCAGCGATTGCCTTGTCTTGCACTCACAGATGGATCGCAACCAACGACGTTTTCTGTATGATTGCCATCATGCACGGCGTCGGCGTAGGAGCGCAGCCAATGCCAACCCGTGATATATGATAAAGCTAAAATATGGCAAACCAGTGTCCCAATTTGCGAACCACTGGTCATCCGCCTCTATACACCATCAGAGAGGCTAAGAGCATCGAAAGGCAACGGAGTCACGGGGACTTCCAAAACCCGTCTTCTGTGTCAATGTCCGAGCATCCATGAATTCGTGAACTGGGAAATGCATGTCATGCAAGCATCATCTTGCAAAAAGCTGGGGTATCTCATTACCGTCCCTAGTAAGGTTGATCGAAATGCCCAGCTGCTAGCTTAGTTAATGACGGAGGCAACCTCGAGCTGCACGCTTCGTTTAGCAGTGAATCCCAATTGAAGCAAATTCAAGCTTCTCATTGGCCTGTCTTCTAGACGAAAGCTGCATATGCGGGCCCTTTGGGGCCGAGGAACCTCCCGAGCTGGTTAGATCAGGTACTTCGACTTAGCAGGTAGCCTCACGTATTCAAAAGTATCCCAATTTCAACTTTGTTCGTTACCCTTGACTAACTACCACAATTGTCAACAAAATTTTGACAGAGCAGACGGAGTACAGGGCCCAATCGATCCCACAATTTGACTTCCCGTCCTAAACGCAACCACCTCGACTCCCTCGTGCTTCGCACTCGGATTGGCATCCAGACCGCTTCCTCCTTCCCATGCTTTAAACGACGTCTTGTCGCTAATAAGCCCAATCGATCCTCGATCCCTGGCAGGCCGCCCAAAGATCCACGACCGTCACACACGTACTTGGTTCAGCTACACGAGAGGTGCATGACCCCACGTTAGGCATTATTGCACAGATATAAGAAAGCTGTCAAGATGTCGTCTCGATACTCGTTGAGGCAGACGCCCAGGTTAGTCAATCGATATTCCGTGCACTTCCCTAGATCTTAACCCTCCGATCGACGGCCATTGGACCTGTCGCATTCACACCACCTTGCTGAAGCAGCTGCGTCGCGAAGTAGCTGCGACCGTCTCTGGCCACCCCTATCGCTTGTCAATAACCTGCGCACGAGACCTTCGAGAGCCTGCTCGCTGACCAGTTCCCAGAAAAAAGGAGCTTTTTGACGGCATGGTCGAAACTCCTCGACGTGTCTCTTCCCGGCGCAAAACCCCCGAGAACGAACCCGCGGCGGCAGACACTACCGAGTCCAAGATGCCAACCCGTACCCCCCGTCGCCGAGCCACTGGCAAGTTTCGTGAAGAGCTTGACGACGAGATTGTCTCCGACCAACCCGTTCTCATCAGCAAGACGGACGAAGAAGAGCCTGTAGCCGACGGACACTCCAACGGACACGCCAACGGACATGCGAATGGGCAGGCCAACGGATACGCCAATGGACACGTGAAGGAGGAGCCCTTCGACAGTCATTCCACCAATGGCCATGCAACCAATGGACACGTCCAGCATGCCAAGGCTGAGCTTCCTACGAACGGTCAAGTCCCTCCTCCCACCAAAGAGAACACTGGACGCGTTTACAAGGAGGGAGAAATCATCGACGGCTGGAAGGTCGGCACTGACCCCAAGGTCGACGCTTCTGGTGAGTTCGAGTTCGGCGGCAGTCTTGGCACACTGTCTCTGATGATTGGCTTTCCTCTTCTCATGTGGTATATGTGGATTGGAGCTACATACTACGATGGAAAGCTCCCGAGTCGCGAGGAGGGCCAGAGCTGGGCAGACTTCGGCCGTCATCTCGTCGATCTCGTGTACACCGGCGCATTCCCGTCTCTCCGTGCATGGCGCATCTACTGGACCTTCTTCGTCTTTGAGGGCGCTTGCTACTGCTTGCTTCCTGGTGTCTGGGCTTGGGGCAAGCCTCTTCCTCATGAAGGCGGCAAGCAGCTGAAGTATTTCTGCAACGCCTACTTCAGCTGGAACTTCACTATTGCTGTTATGGCCGTGCTCCACGTCAGCGGTCTCTTCCCGATTTACACCTTCATCGATGAGTTCGGCCCTCTGATGACTGTCGCCATCCTCAGCGGCTATCTGGTGTCCTTTGTCGCCTACTTCTCTGCTCTGTGGAGGGGTGCTCAGCACCGTATGACTGGCTATCCTATTTACGACTTCTTTATTGGCGCCGAGTTGAACCCCCGTATGTTCGGCATCCTGGACTTCAAGATGTTCTTCGAGGTTCGCATTCCGTGGTTCATTCTTTTCGGCATCACCTGTGGTGCGGCCACTCGCCAGTATGAGAGATACGGTTACGTTTCTGGAGAAGTCCTCTTCTTAGTCATGGCTCACTACCTCTACGCCAACGCCTGCGCCAAGGCTGAGCAGCTTATTGTCCCGACCTGGGATATGTACTACGAGAAGTGGGGTTTCATGCTTATTTTCTGGAACTTGGCCGGAGTTCCTCTGTCTTACTGCCACTGCACCATTTACCTTGCCAACCACCACCCCTCCGAATACAAGTGGAACCCCTTCGCGCTCACAGCGCTGTTCGTCTCCTATCTGTTCGTGTACTGGGTCTGGGACACCACCAACAGCCAGAAGAACAGCTTCCGCGCTCAGGAACGTGGCCAGCTCATTAAACGCAAGACCTTCCCTCAGCTGCCTTGGGGCGTCGTCAAGAACCCCAAGACCATCACCTCGGCCAAGGGCGATGTCATCCTTGCTGATGGTATGTACGGATACGCTCGCAAGATCCACTACACCTGCGATGCTTTCTTCGCCATCTGCTGGGGCTTGATCACCGGTTTCAAGTAAGTGAAAGGCATAATCCCAAGTGAGTGCCAATATGCTAATGAGTCTTCAGGAGCCCCTTCCCCTGGTTCTACCCGGTCTTCTTCTGCGGCATGATTGCCCACCGTGCGGCTCGTGACATCCACCGCTGCCGCCAAAAGTACGGCGAGGCTTGGACCGAGTATGAGCGCCAAGTTCCCTACCTCTTCATCCCTGTAAGTTGACCTGTTCAAGTGTGCTACACGAGTGGGCGACTAACCTTTCGCAGTGGGTTATATAAATAACCAAATCCTCTGTGTATCATAAACGTCGGTCTTTGGGCCACTTCTGTACATATACGCTTCGTCACCTTCCTGGTACATCTACCTTTGTTAATATTGGAATAATCGGAGCAGGTCCGCCGAGGACGAAAAACTGCCGACGAGACGATGCAAAGTCGGAATCAAAGCGTTGTAATATTTGCGGCGCTGTGGTCTTTTCAAACGGTGCCGTCGTGCATTTTCACGTATATATGGATCACGATATTCGCACGCTATTATCAATGAACTCTATCAAATGTTACAATCCCGTTTGACCTCTTCTTGTTGTTCACCTTTGCCTCGACGATCAGGTCATTTTGTTGTCAATCTTCGCCGAGCACATCACACTCCGCGCTATGCCTCAGTACACATACCTCCAACCACGCTCCACACCCGAATGTTCAGAATATCCCTCTGCTTCATCCAACTTTTTGTTCAACTTGATCGCCCGCCACCTGGCCAACCCCGCAGAAACCACAACCAACGCACATCCTACCAGCACCAAGCCGCCGCCGAGGCGATAGAAGGGTTCTTGCGAGCGCGGCCAGAAGTACGGGCTGAACCAGTGGCTGCACTGGCTGATACAATTGGCAATGGCAATCAGCGCAGCCTTCTTGCTCCTTGGCGCTGGTACAACCGACGTCTCCCAAGACAGCTGTAGATTGAGGCCGCTGTAAGTACCCGAGATCAGGAGGAAGAGACCAAAGTAGCGGGCGCCGATGTTGATGGTTGAAATCAGAACAGAAATTCCGACGGCACTGCCCAAGATGGGCAAGACGACGTGCCAGAATGACTCCTGGTTGCGGCCTGAAGACCAGGCGCAAGCGCACGCGAAGATGTAGGCGAACGCATACGGAGGGGCTTGAATGAAATAGGTCGTCAACTCCCCAAAGTCGAAGGTTTTCACGATCTAATCGGGTTCAGCTTCGCGGCCTACTCAAAACTTAGGGGCGGAGGACTTACAGATGGGAAGAAGTCTTTGAAAGACTGGGCTGTGACGAGAGCGAAGTGCATGAGACAGAAGATCCAGGTGAACGGATCCTTCACCGCATCTCTCAAGCCATCCCAGGTTCCGCCGACGGTCTCTTCCTGGCCGCCGTTGGAGCAGAGCATGCGGTACTGGGCCATCTCCCGCTCGGCCTCAGTGAGGAACCTGGTGTTGTGCGGCCAGTCCGGGAGGAGAGCGTACGCCGACAAGGCAATGACAAAGGTCGCGATTCCTTCGATAAGGAAGAACCATTGCCATGAGTGTAAGTTGGAGACCCCGTCCATCGTGGTCAAGATCCCTGCGGCAAGGAAGCCTGAGATGATGTTGGAGATGGTATTTCCCGCATGCCACACAGCCATTCGGGTGGGAGTTTCGTGCTTGTTATACCAAGACGAGGTCACTGCCTCCTGTCAGTGATGTACACCACCTCCAAATCCGATGACTGTACATACTCAGAGTAATGCCTGGAAAGAAGGGTGCTTCTGCCAGCCCGGTGACGAATCGTAGCGCCGCAAATCCAGCACCACTACAATGCAAAAGGTCAGCCTTATTCCGAGAATCTCCATACAACTTTGAAAAAGGAACAGTCTCTTACTTTTTCAGAGCTGGTGTGCAGATCGTAGCCGCGCCCCAGGCCATCATCGTTGAGGGCAGGAACCATCTGGGGTTGGCTTTGGCCAGCCACAAGTTCCCGGGCAATTGACCTACGAGATATCCGATATAGAACGTCGATATACCCAAGTTCCACATGGTGTCTGACATATGGAGGTCTTCTTGCATGCCAGCCAATCTCGCGTTGGACACGTTGATGCGGTCGAGGTAACTAAACATCGCGTTAGCTGGTTTGACGACACGAGGCTTGGCTACTCGTTTGACCAGTCCATTCTTACCTCATGAGAAACACTGGTGAATATCATATTAGTGACAAAGAAACTTTCGCGTCGGGCAATCGTCAAGACTGACTCAAAGTAATGGCAGGCATCATCCGCCAGTCAATCTTCTTGACAACGCTCTTGTTGAGCTGCTCCATCTCGGCATTGCTCAAATCACGGAGAAGATCGAAACGACCTTGGACCTCCGCGGCAGAGAAGTGCTGGTCCTGTTCCAATTTCCCATCCGAGGAGCATGAGCGCCCAATTTGCTCAACTTCGTCACATTTGGCGACATCTTTGTTGGTAGTGTCGCCGTCGTTTCCGACGCTGTTTGGACTCATGGTAACTAACTAGTAACTTCTTTGGTGTGGTGAGGCTCTGAGAAGCAAAAACTGGTGCCCCTTTTCACGCAACATGATGAGTCTCTGTGACCGGACCAGTCTTTATATCTACAAAACTGACACGGAGTGATGCCGAATGGCTTTCGAATAACCAATCCTCAGTAGAACGAGAACCGCCATGGGCTGTCTTGGCAATCCGGGGACTCCAGAGCAACCCCGCGTTTTGACTTGGGGAGGATAACAGACCCTGGGAGGCTGGGCATGATCCCAAGACGGGATCTCCACAATGGCCTTTCCGCGGGAAGCATTTTGCAGCACGTTTGTGCGACCCCTCAATCCTTCGTGTGACGGGAGTTTTCCAGTGCATTGTTGGTTCAGGAAACACGAGATAGACGACGCTGGAGAATGAAAAGGTAAGCAGTTGAACGTAGACCGCCCCCGGGAGAAGGGGGGGGGGGGGGGGTCTTCGGTCTTCGGCGCAATAACCTACTCGTAAACTGTCTTCACTTTCTATTCCTATTATCTCCATCACCTTTCTCTACGTCACCATTGTCATCGTCCTCTTCCTGTTAAAGATACTGCTTAGACAGTGTTGGTTTTTAGCGAACTCAATCGCAGCAAGATCCGGCTGTGAACAGCTGTTGTTATTGCAAATCAAGAGTCCTAAGGTATCTACTGAAGGTTCGTTGAATCTTGTCAACGCTGCTAATCCAAGCCGAGAATGTCTGAACATAAAATTTCAAGCGTCGTAGTTCTTTTTGCTTGAAGCTGGCCTCAGCTCAAACCGCCAGGCGTGAGGCATAATTCAAATTGGATTACCCCCCTACTTAACTTCTGAAGGAAGTCTGTAAAACATCTGCAACACTTTCGTAAACTGTGAATACAATGCCGCCACTCAGAATGAGACGTCCAAGTCTCATTGTACTTCCACTCCAGAATCCCCGAATGCCTCTTTCCGACAAGGCCATTTGAAAGGCCCCCGAAAGGCTGGCACCACGAGCAGATTGCGCTCTTGTCTTTATTGTATCGAATGGCTGCGTCATGTAGACTGTGATGACTCCAGCCATGGCCCCTGAGGCGAAAGTTACCAAACTGTTATTTGGCAGGCTGTTCCGCTTTGAATATTCTTTGATCACATTATAAGAGCCCATCCGCACGGCGGAGGTGGTCGATTGCTTCAGAGTGGTAGAGACGAGGCCGCGATATACCTCAGTAATCCCATGAGACTTCAGCATCGAGGACAACGCGTGGATGCCGCCCCTGTACTTTCTCGCGCCCGACTTTGCGTCATCAATCCTGCAGGCCTCAAGGTATCAATATCCAGACACAAATGATTCAGTTTGAAGAGACGGAAAATTCCCAGATGCGACACTTACAGGGCGGTCTTGACGCGCTCAGTGGGGGTTACTGCGATGATGCTCTCAACGCAACCTGCAATCATTCCAGCAAGAATGCCTCTGGACGGTGTCAATCTTCCGTCTCGGTCCATGAGATTATTTCGGATCGAGTCGAAAGTAAGGAAGCGGACGCCAGCTTTGAACATTGTGCCCTGTCCTCAACATCAGCAACACTCACGCAAAGTGTTCAGGCTTTTCCCACGTACGGTGATCAAAGTCGAGCATCCGGTGTAGATAGCTCCGGGCCCATCTTTCTTAGCGACTTCAAGAAGTATCGAAAAAGGATTCTTCGACGCCACTGCATGAAGCTGAGTTCGCGTCTTTGCAAATTCGAAGGGATACTTTTCTCATGTAACTGTGCATCAGCGCCATCCTCGGACTTTGGAAGTTGGAACTGCGCACAGTGACTGCTGCTTCTACTCCGCCAGCAATGCCGCCAGAAAGAAGGGAAATAACTGGTGAAACTTTGTGGTTTGGTTTGGTTCCAGGGAGCGGCAATGGCTTTTGTGGTACTATGGTCGGCGTTTTGCAACCATCGGCGTAGGGCGTGGTACTAGAAACAATGGACGACATATCGGATTGATTTCTCAGTTTTCTTTTTGGGTATTTTGTCTCCTAGTCCTAGAAGGAATACACGGAATGGATGACCCTGAAGAAACCGTAAACGCAACGCGTTAAAGGGCAGCAACAAATGAACGTTTATGATTCCGAATCTAGTATCCCCCGGATGAAGATTCAGGCCCTTAGCAGACTATTATGTAAAGGATTCAAAACCAGACTGTAGGAAGTTTCTAGATACTCCCATCCTGAAGACTGGACCATAGCACACACAGCGCTCGTCAGTTCTTTCCGCTCCCGCGGGCTGCGGGCGGTATTATTGCCGGCAACGACGGATGGAAAGCCCAGCCAATCACACGCCTTCCCGTTCCCGCGGGATCAGCGGAGTTGCCATGCTCGTGCGAGGCCTCTACAAAGCTTATCCGCGGGATCAAACTCGGCACTGAACTACGCGTCCTGCTTTCTTCCCATTAGCTGAGTTTCACCCACGGGAATCGGTCTGGCGAGGTTTGGCATTCCAACTCCTCCACCAAATTGACTCCGTTTCCATGGCCCCATCTCCTGGGAGCACCATTGCTACCTCGGGCCGTCCTCGTAGACGGGCCGTCGAAGCCTGCACATTCTGTCGGAGACGCAAGGTTCGTGACTCCAATAACCAACTTTCCAAGAGGCTACTCTCCTCTATTCGAGCAAGTGCCTCTTTCCCACGACTAACAGCTTCCGTCAGATCAAGTGCAACAATGAACACCCAACATGTGCCAACTGTAGAACGTATGGCAAGGATTGCGTCTATGAACCCCTGTCAACCCCTCATACCAACTCGCCTCCTGGATCGAGGTCGGTTCGCGCTCAGACCGAGCGTCGGCTGCGGAATACACCGAAGGATGCCAGACCATGGTCTGATACCTCGCCAAGCCGCCACTCTCAGGAGAACGACGGTCATAGGAGCCGTTCTACGGAACATGAGTGTTCGCCGTCTCGTGCCAACAATGACGCTGGTCCTCAGATGCAGCAGCAAGTACAGACGCAAAGTCATCAGGAAGCATCGGCGGATCCTATTCCATCTCGTCAGTCCGGTGTCTCTCGTATCGTAGTCTCTGCAAATGGAGTGTCAAGCTATCATGGCCTTACAAGCGCGCTCTTTGAGGAAACGAACCAAGAGCGCGCCTCCGTAGCTGACTTGCGCCCGCGAATGCCGGACGACTGGATAGAGAAGGGGCTGGTGGCAGAAGCAGCAAAACAACGTACGTCGTCACTTATCGACGTTTCTATGTCTAGGGTCTTACTAATAATTGGCAGGTCAATTAGAGGAATTCAATTACCGCTCTGGGACCTTGGACTTTGATGGCGTTGATCCTGAATTAGGGATGCATCTACTTTCCCTTCACTGGAACCGTCAACATCACTCATTTTTGCTGACGTACCGTCCGGCATTCATGAGAGACATGGCGTGCAACGGGCCTTACTTCTCCAAGATACTGCTCAATGCTATCTACTTTGGTGCTTCCAAGTTTAGCCCGCGTCGAGAAGTCCGTAAGGATCCCAATGATGTCCGTACTGCAGGTTGGGCTTTTCGTGAGCGCGTCCGCAAGCTACTTGGCGATGCCCTCGATCGCAGTGATATCACAACTATCCAGGCCCTGCTAGTGATGACGAACTCTCTTTTTGCTCTTGGAGACGAGAGAAGCGCCGCTTGGCTTTATGCGGGGCTGGCTTTCCGAATGATCATCGACTTGGGCATGCACGTGGATGCCCCTGGTCTGGGAGTCACACGAAAGTTCTCCGACGAAGACCTCGAAATAAGGAGACGAGTATTTTGGGGTGCCTTTGGTAAGTCGGTCTTCTTCGTCGCTCTCATCCCAGATGGGGCTGGACGACTAACTTGACATTTAGTCGTCGATAAGATCCAGAGTCTCTACCAAGGCCGTCCGGCATCCTTGAAAGAGTCTGACACGCTGGTACCCATCAAATTCCTTGATACTTTTGAAGAATTTGAGAATTGGACGCCCTTCGCTTATTCGGCGCAAGATAATGCCTATCCCGGATCTCCAGCCTACAGCGTATCGACCTTTACATATCTGTGTCGGCTTTCAGTCGTGATGAGTGACATATTGAGTTGCATCTATACCGAAAGAGCTTTTGACAGGAGCAATCAAGAGCTTTCTACTATGCTCGAGAGTCTCAATTCGAAGCTTGCATCATGGAAGGACACGCTGCCTACACACCTAGCTTTTGATCCTGACGGCAGTGTCAAAGCACCTCCACCTCACGTCCTGAGTCTGCAGTAAGTTTGGGCCACAATTTTTTTTTTTTAGGTATCATGACTGGCATGGTCCTGATGAGCACTCTAGCGCCATGTTTCACGTTCTCACGATACTACTTCACCGACCATTTGTCGCCGACGGCCATCTCTACAACACCTCTCGTTCTATCTCAGTCAACTCATTTATGACATGCGCGTCTTCGGCAAACAGTATTGTAGAAGTTCTTCGGATATACGACAAGGTTTTCTCAGTTCGGCATGCTCCATACCTGATATCATATGCGACCTATGTAGCTGCAACCATTCACGTCCGCATCGCAGCGAAGCGGAGTTCTGAGTCTGGCGCCCGGGAACGCTTGGAAACTTGCATGTCGGTTTTCAAAGAGAACCAGGAAACGAACTGGGCTGTAAGAAGAGCCAAAACCATAGTTGAAGGCTTGATGACGAGACTGGGCGTTTCATTAGCTCACGACGGTACTCAGACGGTTCGCAACATAGCTTCGTCAACCAATGGCATCGCTTCAGGGTCGACGATCAGAGGACGTATGAGCAGGTCGCAACGGCAAGTAGCAGAGCAGTCCGAGACTGATCCATCTTTGCCGGGAGACGAATCGCCTTCGATGGGGTGGTCTGACATTGATGGAATCATTCAAAGTTTCGTGCGTGGCCAAGACTTCCATGCGAACCCGATAGATGCAGCGCAGCCAGACATTTACAATCAAGTGCTATCATCAACGACAGAAGGCCAGGAAGGTGTCGGCAACCCAATAAGCGGTATCAATAACTCCACCTGGAAGCTGTCGGAAGGGGATGCGGGGGGTGCGTCTGTGGATGATTTATTGTTTGGATTCAACGGGTCCGCTCTTGACAGCTTCTTCTACTAGGAACCGATTAAGATTTCTTCTCCTATTGGTCACATTTGAAACAATATAAATTGCATCCCATGGGCGTTCGAGAACTGAGCACTCGTTGCTGGCCGTCTTACCCGCGGCCCCATACTTTAACCAGGAACCTATGTACGGTGACGAGTCCCGCGGGACATTCTTGCTCCCGCGGGAGCGGAATGTCATATATGGCCATATGGTCGACCGTCGAACCCGGTCGCGAAATTCCCGCGCGCTATCCACTGTGACGAGATCAGGTTTTCATTTTTATGTAGCTTGTAATTAATAAACATGGTGTTGTCCTCTTAAGCTGTAGAATGCTCTTTCATCACTTTAGATGCGGATCATCCTCAGGATAGATATCCAACCACCGTTTTGAGCAACCCAAAGAATGCCACAACGGAACCTTCTCAGCCACAGTATCAGGGCTCGCAGATATTTTCATCAAATCCTCCATCAGACTCCAACTCTTACTCCATTTCCCGTCATGGCCATAGTCCAGCCCACCACGTCCAGGCGCCGGGTGAGACACTCACTCCCGGCGGTCCTCATGAGAGCCGGCACATCCAAGGGTCTCTTCATACATCGTTCTCATCTACCTGCGTCGGAAAATGACTGGGCAACGCCACTGCTGGCTGCCATGGGCTCCAGACACAACGATGCCCGCCAGATCGACGGCGTTGGCGGCGGTAGCAGCGTGACCTCCAAAGTTGCTGTTGTAGCGCCTTCCAACCGGCCCGGCATTGATGTTGAGTACACGTTCGTACAAGTCGCCGTCGGCAGCGAAATGGTCGACCTCAGTGGAAACTGCGGAAATATTTGCTCTGGTGTTGGACCCTTCGCGGTGCAAGAAAGGCTGGTTACACCACCACCCGGTGCCAGATCGATCGATGTCCGCATATTCAACACCAATACCTCCAAAGTGATCGTGGAGACTGTGCGTCTCGACGAAGATGGCAACGCGGAAGAGGATGGCGACTGTCTCATCCCGGGAGTCAAGGAAGCAGGGAGCGAGATCAAGGTCGCCTTCGTCGAACCAGTGGGCAGCATGACTGGCAAATTATTTCCCAGCGGGCGACGGTCTGACAACATTGTTGTTGACGAGTTCACCGAATTTGGCTCATTCGCTGTGGAGGCGACCTTGATAGACTCGGCCAACCCGTTCGTGCTGGTCGACTTTCAGACTTTACCTGCGTCGGTCAGATCCCAAGAGCCAGGCTCGCCAATCGCCCTCAAAGTAGCCGAGGCCATTCGAAGGCGCGGTGCAGTTTTGATGGGTCTTTCCGACACCACGGAAAGTGCGGGCCAGGTGAAGGGAACACCAAAACTGGCATATCTTTCCCCTTCATCTAGTGGTGAGAAGTTGGAACACGATGCGGACATCCGAGTCCAAGCTTATAGCATGGGAAAGCCGCACCCCAGTTTGCAACTCACGGGCGGCGTCACTCTGGCCAGTGCTATGATTATGGAGGGGACTGTGGCTCACCGTATTGCAACAAAGCGAACGACGCTGTCTGCGGATGGTATGCCGACCCCGAGAAGAACGCCGAGTCCCGCGGGAGCAGCGGGTGCGGAGGTTCCAACCACAGAAACGTCGGATATTTCGCCTAGTAGATGTCACGAAAACCGTCAAATGTTTCGGATCGAGCATGGAAGTGGGATTATGGAGGTGGAAGCTTGGATAAAATCTGATGAAAGGGGTGTCGTTCTCGATCGCTGCGTCGTCTCGAGGACTGCGCGACGTCTTTTTGAAGGAAATGTTTTGTATTACACCTAGACGACATCATAGACATACATCATGGCATACTAGCGCTCATTTCGTTTGCAAAGTCGAATAGCATTTGGCATGGGTTTCTTTTTGCACTTCATCAGCAAACTCTGAATTTCTGCATCGGGGTTTTGTTTGTACATGGGGTGGCGAGTAAATATTTTACATTGAACTAAACTTGAAGACAGCTGGGTCTTGTTCTCCTGTTTTAGGTTTCGTGCAGCCGTTGCGCTTTGCTTCGCAGAACAACTTTCTCTAAGCTGCTTGCTTCTGTGTACGTGGAGGTTGAAATCTGCCCATAGAATCTCGATAGCAATTCACTCATGCGGAGATGTTGTTTCTCAGCTCCCACTCGTAGGCAGCGAGGAGGTAAGGCCCGACACCACGGGTGTCATCGTCGACAACGGGAATGCCGACGTAATACTGAAACAATTAGCATGTATTCGAGCCAAACGGGAAGTTTTGATCTACATACCTCGAAAGAAGCGTCGCTGTTCAATGAACCGACTTGAACGGTGTCTGTGAAGGTGATAGTACCGTTGCAGTTCTTGGTAATGAAGTCGGTGACAATATGAGTGTAAGCCTTAGTAGCAGGCTCAAGGTAAGTCGCCTCGTCAAGGTATCCGAGACGAAGACCAGCAAGCCAGCCCCACGTGAACATGGCGGCAGAAGAGCTTTCGAAGTAGTTGCCCTCCATACCGGGGTAGGGCTCATTCATAACGAGCCACCAGCCGTTGGAGTCAGGGTCTTGAGCGCGCTTGAGGGCGGAAGCAAGCGTGGTGTAGTAACCGAGAAGGCGCTCGTATCCCGGGTGCTCCTTGGGAAAGAGGTCGAGCACTTCGATCAGAGACATGAAGTACCAACCGACAGCGCGGTTCCAGATGAGAGGGGAAGCGCCCGTCTCAGGATCAGCCCAGACGGCCTCTTTGCCTTCGTCGAATCCATGGAAAAGGAGACCGGTCTCAGGGTCGCGGGTGACCTCCTCGATCTTGTCCCACTGAAGGACAATATCGTCCCACGCGGTGGTGTTGTCAGCGTCAAAAAGAGACGTGTAGTGAGCATAGAAGGTATCGGCCATGTAGATGCCATCCAGCCACATCTGGTTCTTGTAAGTGGGCGAACGGTGCCAGAAACCGCCGGTAGGGGTGCGAGGATGTCTCTCGAGCATGCCGCGAATCGTGTCGGCGGCAGTCTTGTACTTCTCCTCGCCGGTGCGCTGATACCAGTACAGGATGTTGCGGCCGATGCGGTAGTCGTCAAGAGAGTAGTGGTCGGGACGGAAGCCAACAATTGTACCGTTGTCGGCGACGACAAGACCATCGATGCGAGAACGGTACCAATCGAGCAGGGTCTCGTTCTTGGTCAACTCGTAGACGGATTCGACGCCGGTGTAGAGGGCGGCGCGGCCGTACCAGTAGTCGCGTTGGGCCTCGTTATTGTTCTGAATCCACGAGTCAATCATTTTGCCCGCGAGAGGTTCGTCAATGTTCCTATTGACGACGGCAGCCGCAGCGGCGCCCGAGGCGAAAAGAAAGGCAGAGACTGGCTTCATTGTAACGATGATGGGCCAGAGAAGTTTGAATCCCTTGAGCTGCACAGAGAATCCAGCGAGAGCCCCAGTGGCATCAAGCCCTTCTTATAAACCAACGCAGCTCATGGGCTTGCGAACCTCATCTCCTCGAGTGGAATCATGGTACCTGAAAGCTGCAGATAAATTTGACGGGGGAAGCTCTTCGGACCCGGGGTTCGAGGCTGGATCGAGAACCTTTTGCCCCCAGCGACCGCGCAACACGCAAGGGTCCTGCATAACACGATAACATCCAACGGTGGAAGAAGCGAAAGAGAACGATTCCGACGGGCGAGACGTGGAAAAATTGCGTCCGACAATGAAATGAGCTGTGAGGCTCCCCGCTCATCGAGCTTGGCTTGGACTTGGCACAAGGGGGGGAAACGAGACCGATAGGTCAATTGAGACTGCGTGGCGTGGCCAAGAGTGTTGAGGGCTTGGCTTGGCATTGGCATTTCTAGGCGCTCAAAACCGAAGTTCTGCACTTCCCCGAGGCCGCCTAGCGAACGGAAATGTGGGAGGTAATATGAGTTGATACGTCAAATCAGTTGTCAAACTCGTAGCGAAGTTTACTTACTTTGCGGAAGAACTGTGCTTGTTGCCCAGGATTCCTGCACAACACGCAGTGCTAACCAAACCTTTCCCCCACGGCGGGCAATTATTTATTTCTCCCAAGTGACGCGCATAATCATGTTGGAAACACTTGCCCCGATCATTGCTTTGCATGAATGACCTTTCCAAGAGGAGATTTTGTAGTCTTCCTGCTATTGCAGTTGGCTGAAGATTGCGCCAAAAATTCCGTGTCAAATGTCGACACCATCCATGGCTGACTAACGGAGCGTATGGAGCTTGATCATATCACCGCAACTCCGAAGGTAAGCTCACATTTGCATGTTTCTTCACGTACATCCAGTGAAGGCAGAACTGGAATAATAATTCAAGCTTCTAGCACGATTGGTAGGATGCCCAGGCCCATTAAGTGCGACACCACCATCAAGGCTTCAATGTTTACAATTCTGGGCCTCTTTCCCAGCGGCTGAAAACATTCCACACGGCGTGTTATTTAAACGCCATCAAATATGGGAAGTCAGATGTTGTAATGTAAGTACAAACAAAAACGCCGAACAGGGGGCGTTACGTCCCTAGCGAAGAAATACCATTTGTGAAGACTAGCAATCCATGTCAACACTTCATGATCTGCAGCATGTGTAAAGGTTGAAAGCTGAGCTACGCATTCAACGAGAAATGGAGTAACACTAGTGAATATTCCACTATCATTACCTTATTCCATCATTACTGCCATCCATACCAGCATGCCAAACCCATATAAACCGTCGCACCATTCAGAAACTCGCGTAGACATACCGCCTCCTTCAAGTTCGTGTGTGAACTCGTTTCCTGTAGCACGTCGCGTCCGCCGCAGATCTTGTATACTCAAAGGCCTCTTTGTATCTCTGTTTCCATCTTCTTATATCGCGCAGTCCACTCTATGTGCGAAACCGGTTCCCATAAATATCTTCCCGTTGGAAGTGCCACTGAGTTGTATCCACACGTTGCGTTTTTCCCAGCGCTGAAGTCGACGTCAACGAGTAACTCGAAACCGAAGATAAGACAAACATTTCTACGCAAGCAGAAGAGTCAAGTTAGGTTTTCCCCGTGAGCATCGCTTTTTAGGACTCTATACCTTCGAAAAGACTCTCGACCAACCCATTCCCGTCTATCTAGACCAGTGCAGTGCCATCGAAACCTGGTTGAGGGCCGAAGAGAGAAACCCGGCCGTGGGTTGTTCTAAACTATAAATATATTATTAATAGGCCTATCTTTGGTTTAGAATGTTGTTTGGACCACTTACGATTAAAACTGAACCTCCTCTAAGCTCGCGATGTTTCCAGATTTCGGAGACCTTCTCCTCTTTATTGAGAGGGAAATACACCGAAAGTCTTTTTTCATAGCCTTTGTAGAATGCAAGATCCTCGTTCCCGAGGTGGGCATGTAAATACATAGTCCGATCCTTCCAGCAGAATGAATACCCGGTGACTTCCGGCATGTTATAAGCAAGCATTTGTAATTGGGTATCGAACTGTTTGTGCTGGGAGGAAGGACCATAAAGGGTGATTCACCCAAAAGTTAGGCCCCTTGCTTTCTGGGAAAACGGTACGTAGCTTGACTCCCTATAAATTATTAGCCGTGCAATCATCAAGGGAGCAAAAAGCTCACATCAGTTTGGGTGATGAGGATTGGGTCATGCTGACACAGGCGAATAATCCTCCACCAATGACCCTGATATTTCTCCACAGCTGGAGCCTGGGAAGAGTTAGAAAACAGTAACTGCATGACACCAAGAAAACTCTCGGCAATATACATAGAATTGACAGCATGGGAAGGGTTAGGTATGGGAACAGGCTCTATATAGTAATTATCGCGTAAATTGCTTAAGGAAGAAATATACTGAAGCCCCTCAAAAGAAATAAAATAGGCCTAGATTCCGACTAAGATGCATACGCAAGAACTAATGCTCTTAAAATCCTCTAGTAGGGTATAGATACTTATTAAGGCAAACTGGTGTAGATTGGTGCTGTAGAGAAAGTACTTTGCAATCTCAAGGCGAATTTCTAGGGGCAAGTGGGGTCTTGCTTATCTTAAGGTCGATGCAAATCATAGACGCAGCCACCTCACACGTCTGGCAAACTCGAATGGTGAAGGCTCACATTTGTATGCCAACACTTCGAGGAGCGATGCGCGCAACATCGCGGAGACAGAACTAGCACAAGTGGCGTAACAGCCTCTCGCACGCCCGTCCAGGTGTGGGCAGGTTGCAAGACATTATTTAAAGCTTGTACTAAATCTGTTAGTCATCGATAGATCATTGGGCATTTCTCCTGACTGTCGTCCATCGTTCATTACTATGCCGGTTGTTAGGTCAGCTGACTGAACGCGTGAATTTTGACTTACTCGCAACGATGTTGTTGCCATTTTGGAGCTTGAAGCCACAAAGGCCACATTGTTGCGAAATGCAAGCGATGGCCATTATAGACGGTCTGGTTGGGGAATGAGGAAGGTTCTCGAAGGAGAGCTGTGATCCAGGTCCCCTGGAATTAAAGAGCATAGTGGCAGGGAAACGTTTGGTTAGTGTTGTCTCAGATTACTCAGCCCTTTTATAACATTTCAGACTACTTAGTTACTAAAGATACCCCTTCTAACTATATTTAATATATAATAGGTATCCAGGATATTATTTAGAAATAGAAAGACTTTAACTACTTAAAGTAAATAGCCTTGATTTTGGAAGCCTTCGCCAAGGGGAGACAAGACCAGTTCGCCGACTTCGAGGCGGCTCTGCAGAATCATCGATTATTGGAGGATATCTTAAAGAAGTCAAAGTCATTTTGATAAATGAAATGTCTTGATTTATTGATTGTTCGCGTCAGAAATTTGTGGACGTAGTAAAAGACTTTGATCCTAAATGTTGATTTCCACTGCTTGTCTCAAAATGCTGCGTTCACGTCAAGAATATTTCTTGATACTATTCTGCAACCCCAGGAGATTGCCAGATTATAGTCCCTGACAACAAGGAATCAGAATATTGAACGTTTTTTCCGAGTAAATCATGGTATTTACGTTCTCGGTCCCATGCCCGACGCCGGCGTCGAGGGCCGAATTCCGGAGATCGTGACAAATCCTCTCCGAACTCTTGACTCGGAAGAACATCCGAGACTGACCCACATGCAAGCATTCATCCAACAACCACACAAAGTCTTCATAGTTTCACTTGATGTTCTGCGTCGTGTGCTCCCTCTTTTGCATAGGATCACATCTGGCAAGCATCATATCCTAGCGAGATCTCCAACTGGGAAACCTATTCAAGTTTTTGGACAGATCATTGCCTCCAGCTCAACTTGTCTGTCACCAAAAGCTGACTCAAAGAGCGAACTCGATTCGCTTGGAGTTCAGAATTGAACGAATCAGCATAGGCTGAAGAAATCATGACCCAAACCACAACACCAGCCGATGGTGGTCAAACCCCCACACCTCACATCGCGATCTTAGATACAGACACGACGGTAGCAGCGATTCAAGAAACGCACGGAAAATTCTACAGTGCAGCATACATCGATCATTCGACCAGAGCATCAACCCGCGACGAAATTCCCGTTCCTAGGTTTACGACATGGAACGTTCTCGAAGGTTCCTCCAGAGTCCACGGTCTCCGCAGTCCTCATCACGGGCTCCATTGCGGCAGCATACGCAGTACGATACCGACTCCTGGGTCCTTGCTCTTGCGAGATTCATTGAAGAGGAGTATACACGATACCAAAAAGTACGCATGTCTGGAACGTGCTTCAGCCACCAGCTTATCGGTCCGGTTCTTCTGAGCCCCCACGGTGCAGTCGTCGAAAAGGACCCCAATGGATACGAATTCGGCATCCAGACGATCTCTCTTCACCCGAGGCTCGTTCAGGACTTTCCTTGCCTGGGAAAGCTTGGTAAAGTTGCAGGAGGAGATACCAATGGACTACGGTTGCAGATGTGTCACGGCGACCACGTTGCTTTGCCGAAGCCTCCGCGACAGCTCCCGGGGCGAATGGGTGAATATTGAGGGCAGTGCCCAGTGCCCGGTCCAGGGACTATATGAGCCTTCAAGAGTACTTACTATTCAACCTCATTTCGAGGGTGACCGAGTCATGATGGAGGAAACTATCAAGCACTTCTATACGCCGGAGAAGGGGTTCTCCCCAGACTTTTTGCAGAGCGCCTTTGACGGCTTAAGGAAGCAAGTCGATGCAGCGGGTGCGGCTGAGTGGGTGCTCAGATTTATTATGGGTATACCATGAATCTACGAATAGCCTCAAGGCTCTAAGACAAATTCAGCATTTACAAATCAGTTGAGACTCAGTACGTATCCTGCATAGTCACTTTAGCCCATGCCTTTGTCTGAGTAGCGGAAATAGTGCATGACACAGTAGAGCGCTGAATACATATTCTTGGACAAGCATGGCTTATTATTCAAGTCTTCCAAGTAAAAATCTGTATTATTCAATATGCGAAGTATTTCACGATCATCTCAACTTTTTCCGTAGACCGTCCGGCAGTTGAGATGGAGACGGGCTCCACTTTCGGCCGGCAATCACACTTGGGCCACTGTCGGCCCATCCCGAGGTGGATACTGATGCGGCACTAAAGCCGCAGACGGACATAGTCTATGTTACTCATCATGCATGAGGGCGGCTTTGCATGAGGGAGGCATGGATGGCCACCACCAGATCTTCAAACGGCCTGGAGGGGCGTTCATACGTCCCCCTTCCCTGACGAGGCTTGTACCGCAAACAAGAACCTTGACCTCCTGGCCACACACCACCTCGAGAGTTTGGCAAGTTGAACCATGAGCTCCCTCAAAGGAAAAGTCATCGCCATCACAGGCGCAGCATCGGGGATCGGCCTCGCAACAGCCAAGTCCCTCGCATCCCTTGGCGCACGGGTATCGATAACCGACGTGAACGAAGTCGACCTCGCATCCACCGCGGCCGAGATCGCCGACCTCTGCGGCGCGGAGAACGTCTACTCGCAAGTCGCGGACGTGCGAGATCGCAAGGCCGTCGAGGCCTGGGTTGCCGGGACGGTGGAGAAGCTCGGCCCGCTCGACGGCGCCGCGAACTGCGCTGGGGTCTTGGGCACGCAGGGGAACAAGGCGACTATCCCGCAGCTCGAGGACGACGAGTGGGACTTCGTCATGGGGGTGAACGCGAAGGGCATCTTGAACGCCATGAGGGCCGAGATCCCAGTTTTGAGGGATGAGGGGAAGGGGGCGTCCATCGTCAATGTTGCCTCCGTTTCTGGGTTGTACGGATTAGAGTTCCACGGCGCTTACACGGCGAGTAAGCATGCTGTTGTCGGGTTGAGCAAGAGCGCGGCGAGGGAGTTTGGAAGGAAGGGTGTCAGGGTCAACGCCGTCTGCCCGTGAGTTGTCCCGTCCGCCTGCCGTCTGTGAAAGTTTGTTGACTCACTTGTTTCAGTGGCCCGATTGATACCCCTATTCTGCACAAGTCTTTGGCAGAGAAGACGACTACGACGGGAGCCGACCTTCCTCCGCCTCTGCTGGGACGCATCGGGCAGCCGGAGGAGGTCTCGGCGATGATTGCTTTCTTGCTTAGCGACGACGCTTCCTACGTCACCGGGCAGTCTATGCTTGTCGACGGAGGTATGTTGCCGTGAGAGCAGTGTCTTGGGGATTATTTGGCTTGTCTTGGGCTTGTTATACGTTTTGCGCGTGTTTGGCATAACGTGCCTCGCCACCAAGCGTTCTGGTGGTCTGCAGAACGCTCATGAGCAGAATGTGTTTCTCTTGGCCTGACTATATGAGCGCTGGTGGTGATGTGGAATACCTGTCTTCCTTGTTCCCTTCTAGGTCTGGCCGAAAATTTGGGCCATCGACGTGGTGTGCAGACAAACGATATTGCGAATTCCTGCCTTCTCCTCTTTATCTGTGCCCTTCTTCAAGAGCATTGCGAGAAACACCTCAGCTAAGTTCGGTCGTTTTATGTCAATTTTGCCCAGTAGAAAAGACTTGGAACGAATCTTTATAGCGCCACAACGTTAGGGTCGACGTCAGTCCTTTGCGACGCCTTCGAGGAACCCCATCACTCGTAACGCAGGCTGCAGACAATTATCAATCGACATACGCGGGCAAAAGCTGCATGCGTGTTGTCATCCGTAATCTGTGGTCTCATTTGACGACATAAGATTATAAAAGAACCAACATCAATGGGGCCTCTGTAAGACCAAGGTATTATACACATCTGAACTTCTTTTGTATGCCCACGCCTACGTAGAACTCCGTCCTTTCCCAGCGTCCTTCAGCGCACCGTCACGCTTGCGCTTGATACCCGCGACACGTCCAATGCGATCCTAGTACAAGGGCGTGTTGTCGGCATCGGCCAGCCACAGAGTCGCCAGGTCCTTAGACAGACCCAGCCTCAGCACGCGCAGCACGTCTTCGGCGCATGCGCCCGCCGTAAGCCCGTTTCTCCAATCCCAGCCACGCTTGGTCTTTGAGTGGGAGAGGCCACTACTACCGCCGCTGATGGAGCGGTTCAGTTGGCTTGCGAGCATCGAGCTGCCGCTCAGTACGTAGCTTCCGCTGAGCGAGCCGGTGCTCTTGCGCATGAGGTCCGCGGGCGTAGAACCTTTGAGACCTTGTGCAGAAGCCAGTACGAGCTTGAAGAACTCGTCCGCGGCGTTGAAGATTGTCGAGTTGACTGTCTGTATATCCTCTATAGCCTTGAGCATGACATCCATCTGGTCAAGGTTGATGACAGGGGGCTTTTGATTGACGAAGGGAAGGGCTTCGCCGAGAAGCGCGAGAATGAAATCCTCGCTGACGACGGCGTCGCGTGTCTCGTCGTATAAGCCGCCGCGGATGTTGTCATCGGAGCTAGCAATGACGGCAACCAAAGCAGCCGCGGCCTGCCTTCTGAGAGTCGCAGACTTGTGCGGCGACATATCTGACAGCCCATCGGTGTCTCGGATTTCGTAGTACTTTCGGAGGGTTGCATATCCACTGAGCATACGGCCAAGAAGTTGCGCCGCTTCAAGATCTTGCTTGGCATACTTCTCAAGAGTCTCACCACGTTCGTTAAGGAGCTTGTAAAGATGATCGTCCAGCTCATTTGCATGCGGGTAGACGGTAGAGTGAAGGAGGGAGTATGACATGAGGAGGTTGAGCACTTCGCGGACCTTGCCCGGTCGATGAGCAAGTGCGTAGTACCACAAGGCCTCTCCGTATCTATGTGATCCTTCTGCGAGAATCTCTGCGTAGGTCTGCTAACGGTTAGTTGACTTGAAATAATGTGACCCGGAGTGTTCACCATACCTCCGCTGTTTGCTCAGCGTAGTTGATCATGCCGAGATCGTTCAGGATCCTCCAAATCTTTTCCACCAAGTCGCCCGAGTCTGCCTCCAATGTTTGCAGGATGTCGCTGAGCAATTGTCCAACCATCTCCTCGGACTTTTCCGCGGAATCCATCCGCCCGAGCACCTGGATTGCCATCTCCCAACCAGTCCGGTTGTCGGCAAGTAGATCAATACCAGCCAACTCTTTTGCGTAGTGTAAAAGTGTCGTGTCCTTGATGCCCTCGACCTCATCAGCGCCCTGTGGGCTCACCCCCAGAATATCCAAATCTTCCATATCCAAGCTGTCCATGGTGATCAAGTTAGGCGGCTCAGGCTTGGGAAGCCATTGACCAAGCGACGCAAGCTCTGCCACGGATGAAGCAATGGGCAGAGACCATGCTCGCAGGATACCGATGACGGCGGCGAAATTTGATTCGAAAGCGGAAGCAATGGCAACTTCGACCGGATTCATGGCATTGAAGTGGAAATCTGACTCAGTTGCGGTGTGAAAAGCAAGAGAGAGGCGCTGAAAGTAGGTTTCCGGACCAGAAGAAATAGCCGGCAGACGGAGGCCTTGTGAGCGGGACATGCGCAAGGATTTCTGCTGTCCGCGTCCCTCTTCCCACCAACCGAAAAGCCCGACGGTGGCCTCGCACCAGTCTTGTGCCGTCTCGAGAATAGCGTCAGGAGTTCCCAGGATGATTTGGTAGATGGTCTGAAGATGTTCGTAGATATCCCAGGGAACCTGTCCTTCGGCTTTGCGGGCAAGACGAGCCAGTGACGGCTGGCCGTATGCGCCATCGTCACTATCGCCGCCATACAGACCCTTGTCTTTGCCCTCCGCAAAACGCTGCAACTTGTCTAAAGAGCCCTTGGCCTGGATACGATACAGTGTCCAGTCGCTGCTGAAAATGTCCCAATTTCTTTTGTTAGCTGGGCACATGTCGAGCGCTTCGCATGTGATGCCAACAGCGCGCTGCAGATTCTCCAGAGCCTTGCCTGTGTAAGCCAGCTCTGCGCGGGTTCCCTTTCTGACCGACTCCCAACCAGCATTTCTCAGCAGCTGAGATGCGAGTTTGACGTTGCCACGGATTAGGGCGCTTCGTAGTGTCGGCCAGAACAAGCTATGGCTGGCGGGGCTCGGTTTATGGCGCATCACAATGTTGAATTGATCGGGATACATGTTGTGGTTCTCCTCGATCCACCTGAAGAGGACCTCGGGCAGAGGAGGTGCTTTAACCTCACTAGGACCCTCGGCAAAGCGGGTGTGGTGCATCTGGAGAATGAGTCTGGCAACGTAGGCGGCCTTAACAAATGGTTCAGCATCGGGGCCGGGCCCAATCTCAGCCACATGCTCTCCTTCAGGCAACGGCAGAGTCTCTGCGAAGTCGTCCCATAACTTGACCAACGGATAGACGATTGTCGCCAAAGATCCATCAAGCTTTTCCGGGTCATCCTGCGCACCAATGCCCTCGTCGTATAGCTGGTTCACCAAGTCCTCAGTCTTCAGCACCACCTCTGGCGATTCTGTAATCGTAGTCATGCCCATTTCCATGTATAGGTTCTTGGCAATCGATGCGTACTTAAAGTCCTTCCGTCTCGTTGTCGACGATCGACGCATGGATGAAGCGCGGAAAATGTCCTCGGCTTCTCTGCGCATGCGCTCCGTTGCTGCTGGTGTACTGAGCAGGAGGAGGTCGGACTCTTCCGCGCCGTTCAGGCCATCGCGCTCGTCGTCTGAATGGGTGGGTTCATCATCTTGGTGCGTGCTGTGGCGCATGTTGAGAAACATGTCTTCGTCGTCTCCGATGAGCTCTTCGTCCTCTGCCTCGCCATCGGCATCTTCTTCCTCCAGGTCGGCCTCGAGGTATCGCTCTATCTCCGCGTCGGCGGCTTCCCGCTCATCATACCCCTGTTCTTCATCCTCCTCGTCCTCTGAGTCGTCGGGTATCATATACCGTCCGTTCCGGTTGTCGTAGGTCACTTTTTTCTCTCCAGCGCCATATTCCTTGCTCAATCCCGAGGGCTGCTTGACGTGTTTTGTGCTTTGAAGAATCGACCGACCCAAGGGCTGCTGGGAGGTGCTGTCACTTCGCCCAAAAAGGTTCCTGGTAGAACCAGAAGTACTTACTCCGCCAAAGTTGAACGACTTCTGGTTAGTGTCGCCTCCCAACAAGGAGCTCCCAAGATAGGATGCAGAAGGTGCGCCGGCGGGGGTAAACGAGGCTTGGGACGACGGAGGGGGGCCGGCGGGAGTCGTCGATGGGTTATCGCTAAAGGGGTACGCTGATCCTTTCTTAGAAGATTGACCTGGAGTAGACGGCTGCGGCGGCGAGCTGCTCCAATCGTCATCGAAGCTAAATGTGTTGGTCATCGCGACTGTATTGGGCGACCTCAGGTCACCCAGTAAGGTATCGTCGTCGCAGCGGTGTGCACGGGGTGATTTTTTTCGGATGGATTGATAGCAAAGGTAGATGCTCGTATCGAATTTGCCAGGTTGAATGACGACGTTTGTGGCTGAGAGCGAGGACGGAGCGGATCAGCAACCTGGTAGTGAGCTCTGGTGTTTGGGTGAACGCGCTTCTTGGATAAATTTTGGAGGTTCGCGATGCTCGCCTGGTGAACGCGGAGGAAGCCGCACTAAAGCCCCACTTTGGCCGGCCACCTCTTTTTTTTGGTTTTGCAGCCGCTACTGACAGACGCTAAGAAGGAGCTCCCGGTGCCGACCTACCCCAAACTCAGGTAAGGTACTTTCGCAGTACTGCGTAAGGCACATGTGCGCAGCCAATTGACTTCACACGTCTTCAACTCAGGCTTTCGGGAGGTGGTTGTATTTTTGGAGGCTTCGGCACAGCAGAGTTCAGATGATCCTCCACACTTCTGCAACTGTGATGACATCGTGATGGCTGCAAGCTTGCATCGCCTACGCAATGTTTGCGGGGTAACATGACACGATTTCGTCCTTCAATTCTGTTGTATTGTAGAATGTGTATCCTTCTTATCATCTAAAGGCATCAATCACTTTGGCTTGGTACATCGGTGTCCGGACAAGCGTGCCGTCTTATCGTTTTCCCACGGCCTGGTGAATTCCACCCAGCAACCACCGGCCGGCTTCGGCTTCGGGTGGCCGTCCGATTAGGTGCGATAAGATAGGATAGGATACGTCTGGTAGCTGGAACAACGAGGCCAGGCCCGGACATATGTCGGATTGTTAGCGGCTGTGCTGAGGAGCTCCGTGACTCCTACCCAACCCGAGGCAAGTTGTTGGCGAATCTGCTCGTCTTTCCTCCTTGGCGAAACGGAAGGGCATCGCGAGTCGTAGCCTTGGCTGCGAGAATCGCCGATGGGCTATGCCTAAACGAGGTCGCAAATAGTTGCGTCAAAGGCCTATCCCCGACGACTTAAACTTTTGGCGCCCCTCTCTGGCTGCTCATGTAAGGTAGTCAATAGGAAGTGAGGATGGCGGCCGGGAGAGTGGAGGGAGTGCCCAGCTAGGTAGCTGGCTGTCAAGTCACAGAGGGGTTTCGCTTCCGCTAGCCGCCTTACGTGATCCAATTGCTGCAGTAAACGAGAGCTTTCTGTCCAATGACGTACCTCCTCGCCCTCTCACAACCCCAACTGAGGTGCCCAAGAGTACCGGTTGGCGTCAGGTCTAAGTTACCCTCCACTCCGGCGCACTTCACAGGTGACAGGCGATGACGGCTCAACTCCCCGCTTTTCAAACTGTGCCTCCAGGTAAGGTACCTAAGTTAGAAGACGTGGAGGTAAGGTAGGAGGCACTCGTACGGCAAAAGGTGGGGTGAAAGTATCCCCCTCCCCGAACCCCCGAGCTCTTCCCCTCCTTAGAAGCACAGAGCGGGGTGGGTTTGGAGATCCAGTCCCAAAAAGCGGCAGTTCTGGGCATCTGCATCAAGACCATTGACCTTCCCTCCTCCCTGGAATAAATACCTGACCCTGCCCAGTACAGCAAGGCTTAGTGTGTGAATCCTATTCCATCAAGGTTCTCATCGACCCTCTTCATCAAATAAAACACCTCCAATATGTCTGCCACTGCAGGAAAGGTATGTTTCTAACCCTCATCTTCCCTGCTCTTTGCTTCATATTGCGGGGTAGCTCTTCTCTTGCCCAGACTGCCTGCCATTGAACCTCGACCGAGCCCTCCGCTGACCCAATGACCCGACAATTAGACCATCACTTGCAAGGCTGCCGTCGCCTGGGAGGCCGGTAAGCCCTTGAGCCTCGAGGACATCGAAGTCGCCCCTCCTCAGGCCCACGAGGTCCGTATCGAAATCTACTACACCGGTGTCTGCCACACAGGTTAGTCGAGAATATCCCCATATAATCTTCTTCCGTCATCTCAGGTTCGTCGGGATCTCTTCCGAGGCCTGTTTATAGCTTCGGTGGAGAACCTGAAAGACATCAGAACACCGCCGCTGACAACTGTCAAGATGCCTACACACTCTCCGGCAAGGACCCTGAGGGTGCCTTCCCCATCGTCCTGGGTCACGAGGGTGCCGGTATCGTTGAGTCCGTCGGCGAGGGCGTCACCAACGTGAAGCCTGGCGATCACGTTGTCGCCCTCTACACCCCCGAGTGCAAGGAGTGCAAGTTTTGCAAGTCCGGCAAGACCAACCTCTGCGGCAAGATCCGCGCTACCCAGGGCAAGGGTGTCATGCCCGACGGCACCTCGCGCTTCAAGTGCAAGGGCAAGGACCTCCTTCACTTCATGGGAACTTCCACCTTCTCCCAGTACACCGTCGTCGCCGACATTTCCGTCGTCGCCGTTCAGCAGGATGCCCCCATGGACCGCACTTGCTTGCTCGGCTGCGGTATCACCACCGGCTACGGTGCTGCCCGCATCACCGCCAACGTCCAGGAGGGTGACAACGTTGCCATTTTTGGTGCTGGCTGCGTCGGTCTGTCCGTCGTTCAGGGTGCTGTTGTGAACAAGGCTGGCAAGATTATTGTTGTGGACGTCAATCCCAGCAAGGAGGATTGGTCCAAGAAGTTCGGTGCCACCCACTTCGTTAATCCCAACGACCTCAAGGGTCAGACTATTGTCGACAAGCTCGTTGAGATGACAGACGGTGGTTGCGATTTCACCTTCGACTGCACTGGTAACGTTGGTGTTATGCGTGCTGCTCTCGAGGCCTGCCACAAGGGCTGGGGACAGAGCATTATCATTGGTGTTGCTGCTGCTGGCCAGGAGATTTCGACGAGACGTAAGTTTGATCTCATCTCAACTCCCAGCTTCTTCAACTCACACTAACGTTTCTCTCTCCAGCATTCCAACTCGTTACCGGCCGTGTCTGGAAGGGCTGCGCCTTCGGAGGTGTCAAGGGCCGCTCTCAGCTGCCCGGCCTTGTGTCGGACTACCTCAAGGGTGACCTCAAGGTTGATGAGTTCATCACACACCGCAAGACCCTCGGCGAGATCAACAACGCCTTCGACACCATGAAACAGGGCGATTGCATCAGAGCCGTGGTCGACATGCGCAAGTAAGCAACGGCTCTGGTTGCACGCCCTCGTGTGTTCAATAAGTAAAAAAAAAATACTGATAGTTTAATGGCAAAAAAAAGTGAAAACGATATCAAATCTCATGCGAAATTGTGAAGCCAAACGGATAGGCGACACGGTGGAGGTGAACGACGATCCGACGATGACGAACGAAGTTCTGCCGCTCGACCTATCCCTTTACGAAAGTTACCGCAGCGATGTTCGATAGCAATACAACGACGTGTCGTGAAAGATAAGCCTTGCCGATTTCTATGCACAACTTTGACGCCTCGCAGTTGTGGATGTTAATTATCGGGGGTGCAATCGAGACCGCTGTCGTCCAACGCCGGATTCGGGCAACGCGAAGATCACTCGCTTCCGGCGGCGCGCAGCTCCGGTACCCCCCAGCCCAGCCCAGCCCGCCGGTCCAGGCCACTCGTAGTGTGACACACCTGCAGCACTCTCCCGGGCGGATGCAATAACCCTCCGTCTGCTAATTCTCAGCCGTGAGCTCCCATGCCCGCGGTATCGGCCTCCGTCGGGTGTGGACGACGCCTTGGCGGTGCAAACCTAGGTACTGACCTGTTGTCGCCTGCTGTGATGTCGCTGCCCGAAGGCAGACGGATTGAGCGAGATGCCGCAGCCCCCCTTTCAGAAACAGGAAAGCCATCCAGCAAGCCCTCCTCCTCCGGTCCATCGAGATCTTGAGGCTGAGCGGACTGCGGACTGCGTGCTTGCACCGCCCGTAGATGAACTTCGAGATCGGCAATGTCTATAGGTTGAGTTCAAGTCGACAATCGTCCAACGTCGGATCATCCACTTCCATCCAACGAAGTCCAGCCAAAGCGAAGCCCCGGCTCACTGAGGCCTTGGGGATTTCTTCGCGTTTGTCCCGTGACTTTTGGAATTGATACGGATTCCTCCAGTTTGCTTGAATGGACATGTTGAATCGGCCTTATTTCACTCACTGCGGGAGCCAGGCTTTCCCCTTTTTTTTTTCCTTTTTCTCTCTTTGTCTTTTCCTGCAGGATGTCTCAGACACTCTGCATTGTTATTTTCCTTTTTTTTCTCTCTATTTTACCCTATTATCCCCATCTCCCCCATTTCGTTTGTTTTCTAGGATGCTTCCGCATGGACAAGGGGAGGGGGGAAGCAAAGACGGATATGTCACTTCCCATTGTTCATTGTTCCGATGTTTCAATGTCTCGGAGGTCAGCGGATAGATAGCTGCGACTTGCCGTGGTTGCTTTGGCCTTGCTTGTATACATACATGGATGGAATTCTAATCACCCAAGGATGCGAGGCGGTCGGGGTGGGGAAATCAGAGATATGTCAAGAGGGAGGGAGGGGTTGGGGGAAATAGATGCCGCAACTTGGCTCGGTCGACTCAGGTTGAGTTGTGACCGGGGCGCTGCGGCTGCGGCTGCTGGTTTGTAGTGCAGGGACTCATCAGGATTCAGCGGAGGATGCATTGAGTGGGCTAATTTTGATGGGCAATCAAGGCTAGACTCGCAACTTCCAAGGCGTTGCATCGATTGTTGTTGAGGAGTGGAAGAATATAAAATGAGTACTGTAAATAAACATGGAAACATCCATAAATTAGGAGAAAGGTCTCGAAGTAGGAACTTTTTATTTGCTTCAGATCGGAATAGGAGGAAGGATCCGGTGGAAAGTAGTATAGAGAAGAATTCAGGGTATATGGATGGCGAGGAGGAATGAAGCCACATTTTGGAGGGCCAATGGAATTGTGAAATCATCCGCAACTACAGACATTTGGTTCACCAGCAGTCAGCTGTCGATCAATGTTGGCTCAGGAGGACCGAACGGCCACTCGTGGATGTGTCGGAATATAGGCAGATATTGGTCTCGTGAACGACCTTCAAACAACCCATGCTCATTTTACCCCTCAGGGATGATAAGCCGGGCCATGCCACGTCCAACTACTGCCCTATTAATTGTAGCGTCGGCAGCGACCCCGGGATCGCGAGGCCGGAAGACCTGTTCGTATTGAGTTATTCGTCTCTTTGTTGGCGCAGCACATCCAGAAGACTGGCCGGACATCCCCTGTATCGGTGATCAAGACACGACGTTGGAGATGGGAGTACGAATTTGGACGACTTTCACAGCGTCGACCTGCGGTCCACTTCTCCGGTTGGCAACATTATCAACGTTCTCCCAGCAGTGTTATTGTTGGCCAATGGCCCCCCTCCCAACCAGCTGGTTGAATTGGCTGCAGCAGGCCAGATCCAATTCGGTAGGAGGTCGGGTTGCACGGCGCTAGGTTGGGCGGCACTGCTTCTCGCGGGTTGCAGCTGGTCTGATGCCGTGTGTCCGTCTGTCAGAACTCTAGTTCTAGTTTGGTCAGATCAGACCAGTGAGATGTACCGGTTCGGTAATATGAGGCGCGAGCTTTACAACCAATTTACCTTCCGGAGCCGAGCTTGGGACGCGTGCAGGCCAGAGAAGGATGGGCCTGAGTTATGACATTGACTATGCCAACGCGTTGAGGCGCTGCGCCGCTCGGTCCAGCGGTGTCTCCCTCTCATCTGCAATTCCGACTCTTCAGCAACGGACGGTCGTCACAGATTCACATGGCGAGTACAGATAGATGTTGTCGCGGATTGAGCCAATGGGCTTTTCGGGGCTGGCATTCTTGCAAAGTCGAGGTTGTCCCCTGCCGTGAATCTAAGCAAGGACTTCAGGCCAGTAAGGGGTGGCAGGAGGCAGGCTTCTACTTTCTTGTTTATGACTTTATGTGTTATTCTTGACTTTCTGCCAGCCTCTGTTTGCACGTCATTGCAGCTGCCGTTGAAAGTGTAAACAGCGGATGAGGCGTGGATGGAAGTATGGTGGCTGCTGGGGTATGGTTCATCGCAGCCAGACAGACTCAGTACGCAGTACGTGGGGGGAGGACGTCGGGCGTGATTAGAAGTGCAAGGCGAGAACGAAGACGGCAGAGGAGGCGGCGACCAGGGCTGCGACGACAACGAGTTGCGAGTCGCAACTGGCGATTCTCATCGAGACCAAGCGCTGACCCGCAAGTCAGTCGACCAAGTAGCGGGTTTCGAACGGAGGGTAAGTCGGGGCAGAACGGGCTGGGATGATTGCTGCAGGTTACGGTCCTGCAGGTGCCATGATCCATGGGGCAATGCGATGGTATTGTATTGCCAATGCCATGCGGCGCCATGTCATTGCAGAGGAGCCTTGTTGGCTTTTAGCTGGTACCCAAAGAGCCTATCGAGGAGAAAGAAGGTAGGTAGGGTAGGTAGCGTGATGGTCGTTGGGAACTGACGGTGGTAAAGTGCGGTGTGAGTCCATCGACGGACTAGTCGTGGCTCACTGGCTTCCGTACCGTCCGCAGATGGAACTGTCGTGTTGTCGATGGTGGTGTTGATGGTGGTGGTGGTGGAATGCCGGCGGCCAGGACTCGCTCGTGCAACGCTGCAGCGATGCATTTTGATGAATCAGGTTGAGGTGTTTGTGTGATTGATGCAGCCATTGATTGGAAAGGCAAGAATGGGACATGTCGTACGTGCTTTTTTTGTCCTTCTTTTCTATCCCCTTATTCTCGCACGGAAGGTAATAGGTAGGTAGGTACTCGTGGTACTCCCACGTATCTCCTGCTGTCTCGACTTCGGCTCCTATTTGCCCGCTCCTACCTCCAAAAGAGTGCGCCTACATTTTACACGAGTTCTATTATTGATTGATGATCTGCGTCTGCGACTCTGCTGCGTCGTCCAACTCGTTTGCGCTGTCACTATTGATGTTGCTTTTGCCTGACTCGCACCGTGAATCGCATCCAAGCACACGCCCCAGCAGTAAGTAGTAGTCTTGGCAGACCTGGTTCAGTCTCTGGCCCTGTTGCTGGCACTTAAAGTCACCTACAGGCTACACCACCGCTGACGTATAGCCTCATCTCACAGATACCTCGCGGCTACTGAAGTACAGTCATGTATACACGCAGTACGCACAATTTACCACCTTATGTCTGTCACGTCCACTGATCAATCGACCTCTTTCTCCGTCTCGGGAAAGCACGGTATCTGTCTCTCATTCACGATTACCTACCAGCGATCATACGCTGCTCCGTTGCAGATCCGGCCGCAGTGATCCATCGATCCGGGACAAGAATCAGAAACAGACCAAGAAACACCCGATAGCCTTGGGCTAACAAGCTGCGATTGGTATTACGTCGTAATCCAGCGGCGCACGTCCGGTCCAGTCCAGTCCAGTCTATCCCAACGACATTTCACCGCTTTCGGAGCCTCGCAACACGGTGTCATCGGCATTGCCTAAGCCAGCGCTGGGTGGCTTTGGACCTCGGGACTGCAGAGCGCCCAATGTCTCGTCTCGCCCTGCACTGGACCCCGACCTTGTCCACCTGGACCCCGTCCTCGTCGCCCACACATGCAAGGCCCATACCTTGACTCCATCGGCGTTGCCTCGCCCCATCCGATCCTAGGCCCAGTGACTTCAGCGGTACTGATGCTGCGCCAACACGGCTGGCTTGCGCACTCAGGTTGTTGCCTTTTCCTATTGCATCAAGAAACATCCACTGTTCCGGCTACACAAAGGGACACCTCAGACAAGTTGTTTACACCTGGCTTCAGGTCGTTGGAAGTACCCCGGCGACCCTGATTTTCCCTTTTTTTTTCAGAGCTGTTGACCTCATATCCACAATGCTCAGCTCCCTTCCAGTCATCCTTCTCTCGTTTGATGGTCTGGACAAAAGCCCAAGATGCTGCCGTCTGCCACTCTGCCATGGCACCCGCCAGTTGCCTCCCAAATGGTACTATTGGCTTCTGCGTGCCAAAACGGAAACGGCCTCCTTAGTACGGCGTACGAATAGCATGGATGACATTGGAGACACCGTGGACTGCAGCGAATGGTCTGGCCGTGCATCGCAGCGCAGCGCAACGTGCATCGGAAACCACATTTTACCGCGTTGACTACTCCAAGGTAGACTTCTTGACTTGGTAGGTTGACTGACGAGCGGTAAATGGGAACATTAGGAACAGTCTACTGAATTTGACGCTGTGGTCACGCCTTCCGTCCGAGATGCCTGACCACCCGCATTTGAATGGGAGTGCTTGGCCTCTCTATTTAATCAATCCTGCATTGGCGCCGCCGATGGGGACTTTCAGTGTGCCCTGCATGAGCACATGAGTGTTGGCCATTGCCGTTTGAAGAGGGTCGTCGAATGCTGCAAATAACAACCCAGCACACCCGCAGTCCATCAATCCGCTCGCATCCACCATGGATGAGAACTGAAGTACTTCAGTACGGACGCCGGACGGGTACCTACCTACTAAGCACTGGGGGCGTCGTTCATTTTGGGGGGAGTACTACAGAGTACAGTACTGCGTACGCAGTAAGGTCAGACTCTGAGTCTCACACCCCCTCCACCCCGGAAGCTCCACCAGCCACCCTGTCCCCTACTCCACGCCGCTGTTCCCTGTCTTGTTGTCTTGTCATTCATTGCGAGCGCTTCTCCCGCCTTCGACCAGGACCTTGCCTGGACCTGGACCCGGCTCTGCTTATTAGATCATCATTGACCGACTGACACCACTCGCCTCAGCCAATTTCTCCTGCCCTTATTACTCACCTCCCGCATCATCCTTTCATCCTCCTTCCCTCTCGATATCTCATCGCCCTCTTCGACAACTTCTCCCACGTCTCTCCTCCTCGCAGCTCTCCACCATCCAACATGCCTCAGAAGAGAATTCGCTGCACCTTCAAGGAGTGCAAGGACGCCGCCCAGCGCATCGTCGGAGACTGCGGTTTCTGCAACGGTCACTTCTGCGGGAAGCATCGTCTTCTCGAAGACCACAAGTGCGACGGCTTGGAAGACGTAAGTTCCACCGTAAATCCCGAGTGCTCCTGGCTCCTCGGCCTTGGCACCGTCCTACAACAACAATAAAGCCTGTTGTGCTAACTTGGCTGGAAATACAGTGCAAGAAGCAATCTCACGAGCGTAACGCTGCTCAACTTGAGGCAGAGCGTACTCAGGTCATCCGCGGTGTATGAGAACACCACTCGATGCCAACAGCCACGTTCCCATCTCACGCCGAAACGATCGCTTGCGCGATTACATCACCGTCGAGATGCGGTTTTCCGGTGTGAACACCGGAGCACAGCGCGGATTCTACCAGCAGCTGTCCAACAGTCCGATGTGCGCGGCGGACTCTTTCCATTTGCACGTTCCCCTTCACACTTTGGAACCTCTGCACGACATGATGGATTCTCTTTCGATACAGGTTCGCGAACTCTGAACAGTTCGCTTCTATAATGCAGAAAGCGGCAGCAGTAGCGACGGCGGCGTCATTTTACTTGGTTCGCGTCATCATGCGAACGCACCGACAGGAGGCGACCTCTACCCGCCCCGAGTCTCACATCACGACGTGTATCATACCTCTGCTTAGGATAGTTCGGCTTCTTCCTCTTCCCGCACGGCGTATTGGCGTATGGTCATTTCGAGCGACCGCCATGGCGAAGAATGGCCGTCAACATCTGGATTTACTCAAATTACAATGACATTCAACTACTTTCCCCCTGCACCTTTGTGATGTTGATGATTATGATTCAGTAACGAATGACTTGGTGTTCGAAGTCCTCTAGCCACCCAGCCACGGGGTTCAGTGTCCACCTCGGAGAGTTACCGTCATTTCAGCCGAATGAGACCACGGACGAACATTCCTTGTCAAACAGAGCATGCGGCTCGAAACCTTCAGCAAGTCAGTTTGTTGTGCTGCAGAACGACCTTCTTTCGGTTTGGCTTCGTCGCCTCCTTGTTACAACCCTTTGATCCCTTGATTTTACCCGACTGTTTCCCCCCCCCGCAACTCAAGGACTCGTGGCAAGCCATGCTTCACCTGGCCGCTTTCGTCGTCGTCTGACCATGCGAGTCAGCACCCGTCCAAAAAAGCACCCGCGACCTCGCCTCCGCCTCCCCCAGCCTACGCCGCGTCCACCGCCGTGTCCACGCCACACTGTGGAATCGCAGAGGGTGACGATGACGGCACACACGCATGCGCTGGCGGACACGGGGCACGGGGCACTCTGATGATGGACGAATGCCGGCGTATCTCCGATATCGTATCTGCGGTGCAAACTCGTTTCGCCCCCTTCCATGACCTTCTCCGTCATTTGCACGGTGTACCCCGGGCTCCTTGGCTGGACGCCAGCTGAATGACTCTTTCTTTTCTTCTCACGAGATTTCCTCCCCTGAACTCGGAATTCCTCCGAAAGCCTCAGGTCCGCCCCTGCCGATGCCCGAAGAGAGGCAGGCACGCCCCGGGCATCTCGGTCGGATACTGCTGCCGTCATCCCAAGACCTGCCCTGTTGCATCCCCTGCGCTGACACCAGCGAGTGTAGCAAGATGATGATTACGGAAAGATTGACTGGGCTCCATGACTTATTTCACAAATAATTTTTTACATCTCTCATCGTCGGGATGCACACCTCATCCGTCAAACCGCTTTTCCGCGTCTCCTTCTCGGAGCTGCGCCCGCGGCACCTCCGGCCGGCTCGCTTCCGTCCGACAACCCACCATTTACCTCCGGCGCTGGCGCGGGCTCTACTTTTACGGGCTCGTTTACAACTTCGTGCTTGACGACCTCCTCGACGACCTCCTCCTCGACGACCTCCTCCTCTTTGACCACCAGATCTCCTGCGACCTGGACCTTGACCTCCCTGGTCTTCCGTCCTTCGCTCACCTTCTTCCTCTCCGCCGCCTTACACAGTCCTCTCAACCCGAGCTCGCAGTCTCCGCATTTCCTACCGACGGGTAGACATACCGTCTGCCCGAGCCCGACGAGCAACCAGTTGATCTCTCGCCACTTATCCTTCGGCAGCCAGCTCTGCAGCGCCATCCGCGTCCCCTCAGGCTGCGTCGTCTTGTGCCAGCCCCAGAGATTCGTGATCCGGTGTACATGCACATCCACACCGATGCCCTCCGTCTTGTCCCCTTCGGTGACTGTTAGCTACAACGTGAGATGGCGAGGTCAGCTTGTTAACGTACATGCCGCAGAAAGGCAAAGATATGCCATTTTTGGTCCAACTCCCGGGAGGGATGTCAGCCCCTCGATCGTGTCCGGAACATCGCCATCGAACTTGTCGCGAAGAATCTCCGCCGCCGCCTTGATATACCTGTCATCGTCAGCTTCTCGTCCCGTCTTCATCGGCGAAGCCCGGCCGTACTTTGTCTTGTTGTTATGAAACCCGACCGCCCAAATCAGCTCGTTCAGCAAAGCCGGCTCGACAGCCAATATATTCTCCAGACACAACCCTCCCTCCGCGCCCTCCTTCCAGGGGGGCAGCTCCGTCATCAGCCTCTTCATCGCCACGGCGTTCACCGTATCCTTCGTCTGGCTCGACAACATCAGGGCGATGAGTATGTGAAACCTCCTGTCCCGCTCCGACGCGTCCGGGTGAAAGAGCCTCTCGCACCCCATCGTGTCGACCGCGGCGTCCCGCGCCGCCCCGTGCAACCGCATCTCTTTCACCGCGTTGTAGATTTCTTCCCAGTCCGTAGGCGGCTCCACGCGCGCGGCGGCGGCGGCGGCGGCATCGTCGCCTTTGATCACGCGCGCGGGTTTCCGCGCTTTTTTGGCACGGGCCGGTGAGGACGTTGTCATGCTTGTGATCTCCGTCTCCGTTTGCTCAATCTTGACTTTTGGGTCCTCCGTCTTCGTGCCGGCTCGTCGTCGTTTCCTGCCGCCGTTCGCGCTCGTGACCGCGTCTTCGATGTCGTTGCCGAGAACGATGTTTTTTATCGTAGAGTCGGAGGTCGGACCGTTGGAGGAGTCGGTATATGCGAAGCGTGCTAGCGAGGAGCGCGTCGTCCTGCGCGTGGTCGGCGGCGGGGAGGACGGGGACTGGTTTGCCATCTTGAAGAGGGCGGACGTCTCTTTCGACAGCCGTGATGTTCTCATTCTTCCTGGTCTTGTCGTTGACTGCGTCGCATGGCTCCACCGTAGGTCGAGTTTCGCCTGTACGGCGTGTGACGATGTAAGTTGTAGACGAAGGCCAAAAAGGCAAATATGTCTCCTATTTCGCACCTGACGACGCAATTGACTTTTTTTCGTCTTCTACCATTGTTGCTTTTTGCTTCCCAGAACGGGACGCACATACGAAGGTTTAAGCCACCCACGCCCCCCTTCTACGTAGTCGCGAAGGAGATCAGTGGTCGATAAGGGAGTGGATGTCAAAGGGACCCCTGGGTTCGGGTGGACCGGAACGCTGGGTTTAGCCTCTGGGGCGGTCGGGAGGCAGGGTTGGAAAAAATACTACTAGTATTTAGTATTAGTACTAGTATAGTATAGTAATTCTAGTATAAGTCCACTCTTGAAAATACTAGTCTAGTATTAGTATACTCTATACTATACTAGTCTAGTATTAGTATACTAATAGTATACTAATTAGTATAGAATATACTAATTTTAGAAACTTTTTTACTATTTTTAGTAAGTAGGTAATATATAATATATAAATTTTAAGAAACTTCTAGAAAATATCTATATAAATATATATATATATATATAAATATATATAAAATAATAGTTAAAGGAGTATTTATTTAAATATAATATATTAAGTATATATAATACTTAATAATTAAATAAATATATTATATATTATATATTAAATATAGTAATATATATATATATATATAATAAATTATTAGTTTTTACTTAAGAGGAGTAGTAGTAAAAACTAATAGTATAAATATAATATTAATAAAGATAACTTTTACTTTCTCTATCTTTTTACTTATATTATATAAAAAGACTTATAATAATAAAAGATATATATATATAAAGTAAATATAAAAGATTATAGTAGTAATAAGTAAAGACATACTATTAGTAGTTAAGATATTATTAGTTAAGGTAAGAGTAAGTAGAGAAAGAAAGTAGAGATTAAGTAGGTTCAAATACTTAAAAAGATATTCTAGAAAGTTCTTTAGCTTACTAATACTAAAGTAATAGAATCTAACGTTATAGTATATTTATAGCTATAATATTCTATTATGTTAAGTATTACTATAAATAGTAACTTTAGAAGCTTCTAGAAACCTCTAGAAGTAAGTAAAACTATATAGAATATTATTAATATAAACTTATTAATACTTTATATTATATATTTCTAAAGGATTTTAGAAGCTTTTATAAGTTCTATTTATAGTAATAGCTATATATATATAGGTAAACTATATATATAAGTATTATATAAAGTATTACTATAAATATTAACTATAGAAGCTTCTAGAAACCTCTAGAAAGAAGTAGAACTATAGAGGATATTATAAATATAAACTATATTTATATTATAATATAAAGCTTAATAGTATTATAAATAGTATTATTATAACTAGTAACTATATAAACTTTTAAGAATTTATATAAAGAAGTAGAAATCTAAAAAAGCTTTATAATTTAAAATTAATAGTATTAATAGCTTTAGAAAAAAAGCTTAAATAATTTAAATATAATAAATACTTAATAAAAGTCTATATAATACTCTATTAAACCCTCTTTAATATAGCGTTCATATAAGCTATAATTAAAGGTTTCTTTCCAAATCTATAATAAAGTTTCAAAATCCTTACTATAATTAATACCCTGCCAAAAAGGCTCTTCTTTATAATCCCACTTATTAACTTTATATAAAGTAGCTAAAGCTACTTTATTAGGGATCTCTCTAGCTATAGCCTCCTATTATAAGTTAGTATATTATATATAATATTAATATAATACTTATAAAGCAGTCTTTTATATTAATATAATTAATATAAGTATTATTAAACTCTTTAATAGTTTTATTAATAATACTATACCTAGTATTATTATTAAGCCTAGAAAGAATATTATAAGGATCAAATCGATCAAATTGATTATTAATATAATTAGATAGCTTAAAAGCTATATCTCTTATTTCTACTTCTATTTCTCTATTATTTAAAACTATACTTAAAGAATAGCTATGAAAGTTATTAATATAACTTATAAGCTTTTCTCTAGTATGATTTAAGATAATAGGAGTAATAGTTATAGTAGAACCATCCTAATAATCCACTATATTATAGTTAGTTTTAATATTTATATATATATATATATATATAACTTACTTTTAATATATATATATAAAGCTTATAAGCTTAGGTATAATAGTAATAAGGATAAAAGTATAGTAGTTATAGTAGTTATAGTTATAATAGTTATAGTTTTAATAGTTAAAGTAAAGTAAAGAGGTAAGAAGGTAAGAAGACTTTAAATAGTAGAGGCCAAGTTCTAGAATATTCTATTACTTAATAATAAATATATTCTTATTATTAATACTATTATAAGATATTATTTAAATATCTCAAAAACCCTTTATAAATAAGACCTATAAAATATATAATAAATAATAATACTTAATAATATACTATATAATATAGCACAGTATATTACAGTATTAATAGTACTGTCTATACTGTGGATAGAAAGGTCTAGAAAGTCCTAGAAAGCCTTACCTTTAATAAGCTTTCTAGCTAGAACTAAAAGGGTTTAAGCTATAACTTTAATATATAACTAAGCCCAAATAGGCTAAATATCTACGCAATCTACTGCGTAAGCTATTGTGTAAGTAATTACGTAATAGAAGCCTCTAGAAGGGCTAGAATAAGTATAAATAACTCCTCTCTCCCCTACCTAGCTAGTTACTAGTTAATAAGCCGAAATAAGACCTATTTTAATACCTCCTTAATTACCTAAGCTATATTATATAATATTCCTATTACGTAATATGATTATATAAGCGAGCTACCTCACTAAGAACTATTATATAGCATAAAGTAATAGTAGTATAATATATTAAAAGTATATATTACTAATATAATATTCTAGAAGTTTCTACTACTTTCTATTATGTTCTAGAAGATACCTATTAGTAATATAAAGTAATATATTAGTAATACGATTTATAATAAGTTTCTATAAGTTTCTACTACTTTCTATAAGATTAGTAATACTTATTAAGATTAATAATATAATAGAAACTAATAGAAACCTATAGAAACTTAGCTTTATTATAAAAGAATTCTTTCTCCCCTCTACCTATCTTATATATTTCTCTTTTTAACATAGTAAATAAGATAAAATAACTATATTACTACTTATTATAAACCTCTTTTAATACTTACTATATTCTTATATAAGAATATTCTTTTAAAATGGATTCTTTTATTATTGATTCCTCTAAACCTTCTAGCCGCCCTACTAGCCCTACTTTAACTTAAACTACTACTAATAATACTATTAATAGTAGTTAAGTTAAAGATAAGTATAAAGAATCTTTATATAATAAAGAAGACTTTATACTACCTATTAGTAAAGCTTATATATTTAAAAATAAGCTATTTACTAGATCTCTCTTACCTATTAACTATAGTAAAGAGAGAGAAATGTAAGTTAAATATAGCTTATAAGTATATTACTATTTTATATCTTATATTATATTATAATTAATATCTTACTAATATATATAAATATATAGATATAATGAAAAATGGGTAGTAAAAGTAGAAGGTTTTCAAACTTCTAATTTTACTAAATATTATTAAAAAAAGCATGCTACTATTACTTATAATGAAAAGTCTGAGAAAAATCTTAAAAGAAGTAAGTATTTATATATATTAATATTAATACTTATATATACTAATTTATATTATAGTAACTAATATAGTACCTAAAGAGGACTTTTTTTCTAGCTTAGAAACTAGAAAAAGACCTTGTACTAATACTATAACAGAGTTTATAGAAGAAGAGGCTTCTTTAAAGGTTTTAAATCTAATAATAGAAAATAATTTATCTTTTTCTATATTAGATTCTAAATCTTTTTAAGAATTATTAACTTATTATAATAAGTAAGTATTCTTTTATATATTTAATAATATAATATACTAACTAATATATAGAGCAAGTCTTATACTTAATTAGTATAAAATTAAGAATTTACTTAATTTTACTTTTGCTAGAGGCTTATCTACTATTAATTATAAGATAAAAGAGAATATTAAAAGCTTAGGGAAATTCTCCTTAACTTTTGATATTTGAACCTCTAAGCCTCAGCATACCTATTTAGGTATTATATTAAGCTATATTAATAGTAACTTTAAGCTTATATATAAGCTTATAGGTAAGTTATTTACTTTATATTTAACTATATTATATAATATATATAATACTAACTTATTATATACTAGTTTTTAAAGACTTAAAAGACTCTTATATAGGTCTTTATTTATATTAAGAAATTCTAAGTGCTATAAAAGAATATAGTAACTTAGAATTAAGCTCTATATTTAGGTAAGTATATATTAAGTTTATAGTTACGACGCAGCCCCCCGCAAAAAAGACTATGACAAATTTACCCAGTTTATGGGCATAATTTGGGAAACACTATAGAGGCACTTTAACCTATGCCCTCTACCAGTTAAGGATAATAATATAGGAACCTGATATGTTCCTGCTAGTAAGCAAACCCTCTAAATATCACTGCACAAAGTTGGACGCACGCTCTGGCCAAATAGACCGGCGGAACAGTAACGGCGCGGGCAACGCCACGCTGCACGTAACGGGGCCGATCATATCGGGGCCGAGTAGGCCACTGAGGCTCTCGTGGCCTGGGAACGCCTTCCAGCGAGGTGCTGCGAAAAACGCCTAAAAGGTAAACCTTCCAGCAAGGTGAACGCCATAGGTAAGTATATATATATATATATATATATTAAAGTAATATACTAATACTATATATAGTATTACTAGAGATAATATATCTAATAATAATAAGTTTTTAAAGTATTTTAAAGATAATTATAAATTATCTTTAAATAAAGACTTTAAAAATGATATTAGATATATTACTCATATTATTAATATAGTAGTATAAGATATATTATCAGACTTTATATCTAATACTACTATAGAAAAAAGATTATTAAATTATACTAATAATAATATTAGTATAATTAATAATAATCTTTTAGTTAAGGATAAAAACCTTAACTTAAATAAGAATCTACTTAGTAGTAAGTTATATTCTTATATTTATATACTATTAAATAAGTTATACTAACTATATATTATAGCTCTAATTAACTATATATGTAAGATTTGCATTATAGTTAAATATACTAGAGAGATAAAACGATTATTTATAGAAGGTATAGATAGAGCTAAAAGATCAGGCTCTTTACCTTCTACTTATAATAAAAAGGTTATTCCTCTAGATAAGTAATTTTACTTATATATATTATTATTATTATTATTATTATTATTAAATACTAATATATATATATATATATATAGATAATGCTACTAGGTGGAATTCTACCTATAGAATAATAAATACTACTTTAGAGGTTAGAGAACCTCTAGAGTATATATTTACTTATACTAGTAATAAAGAGTTTAAAAAGCTCTTTTTTACTAAAAGCGAGTTTAAGGCTATAGAGGATCTTAAATCTATATTCAAGATTTTTTTAAAGCCTTCTACTAAACTATAGTCTCAACTTTATATTAACTTAAATAAAGGCTTATTATATATATATACTATATATAAGAAGCTAGATCAGTTAATTATAAAGTTTAGAGATTTAAGAACCTATTTACCTAAACTAGTAAGTTTTTCTATCTATTTATATATAGTATAATACTAATATAAGTATAGGCTTCTTATTATAATATTCTAATAGATAGTTTAACTAAAGGAGTAGTTAAACTATTTGAATATTTTGATAAAAAGCTAGATATACTTAATTTAAAACAGTATAAACCTTATATATTAGGATTAGTTTTAGACCCTAGGTTTAAACTATTACACTTTAAGTATAATAGCTTATTATATTATTACTATAATATAGAACAAAATATTATTAATATCTTAAAAGAAGAATATAAATTATAAGTAAATAACCTTTATTATATATATATATATTATTAAGTTATTAACTATATTATAGAGTTAAAAAAGAAAAAGATAAATTAGATCCTCAAGAAGATATATTAAATACTAATATACCTGAGAATTCTGATTCTAAGAGAGAATTCTATATTAGAACAGATAATATAGAATTAGAATATATTACTTATTTTAGAGAGCCTGCTTAACCATAACTAGTAAGTTCTTTCTCTTTATATTATTCTTTATATATTATATATATATATACTAACTATATATATAGGTTAATCCTTTAATATACTAGAAGAATAATTCTATTAAGTTTCCTATACTAGCTATTATAGCTAGAAGATATTTAGCTATTCCAGCTACTTCAGCCTCTATAGAAAGGGTTTTTTCTATTTCTAGTAATATTATTACTAAAAATAGAAATAAACTAAGCCCTTCTACAGTTAAACAGCTAGTTCTTTTGAAATATTAGGATATTAATACTTTAAAAGAGCTAGAATAAACCTATATAGAAGCTAAAGAAGATACTAGTTTAGAGAAGAAAGATTAAAATAGTTAGAATTTAGCTATTTATTTTAAGTTATTATATTTACTACTATATTTATTACTATATTTATTATTATATTTACTACTATATTTATTACTATATTTATTACTATATTTACTACTATATTTGTTACTATATTTATTACTATATTTATTACTATATTTATTATTATATTTACTACTATATTTACTACTATATCTACTACTATATTTACTACTATATTTACTACTATATATATCTTTATATTTAGTTTTATTTCTATTATTTTACTAATTATTACTTTTCCTATTATAAATACTATATTATATATATTATCTCTACTATAAAGTACTTAAAATAAGCTCTTAAAACTTATAATATACTAAAAACTTAATTATATATCTATTTTTAGCCTTTTTTAAATAAATACTAATTAGTATACTAATACTAAGCTAGTATAGTATTAGTATACCCTATACTATACTAGGCTAGTATTAGTATACTCTATACTATACTAGGCTAGTATTAGTCTACCCTATACTATACTAGTACTAGACTAATTTCCAACCCTGTCGGGAGGTGGTGGTCTGTGCCCCTTGGGTTTGTCCTTTTAGCGAGGTGGAAGTACTCTGTAAACCGCTCTGTTTTCATCGAAATCGGATGCTGGGGTTGTCAGGGGTTATTGAGGTGAGTGAGTGCATGATGTCGTCGAATTTGTGATGTTTATTGACGCATGTTCATAATTTTTTTTGGGAACAATTGATGATGGACGAAGACACTTGCTTCCATAATGGCTGGTCTCAGATATGTTCTCATCTTCGAAGACTTTGAGTTTTGGTTTCTGAAGTAGATGACGATGTGGTAGGTAATCCGCGCAGGGAGGAGCGACGACTATCCAGCCGCTGATGACATTCTCCCGCAACGTTACAAAGCGAGATTATACCAGATTAATTCGTTGCTCAAAGTTGGCCGTCCGTTCATGTTGTTCACTCTGACTCAGTATCTCACGCTGCTATCTGATTAGATATAATAATGGGGAAGGGGGGCGGGCAAGTAGAAGAAATATGTATGTTACAGACGAATTCTTTGTACCAAAAAAATTCTCCTCGAGGAGCAAGTATACCAATTATCAACGCTCTGCAACTCCAGGAACACCATCCATCCGAACCGTTTAAATCACAAACTCCTCATTCAGCCAATGCTTCAACACGACCTTCCCTTCGGTGAACGTCTTCTTCTCCCACCTCACAATGATGGCAGCGTGGCTGTGCCTGTCCTTGCGAATCCACACCGGAAACTTGTGCCAGCCGACCGAGTCCAGGTTCTGAATCATCTGGAACTGGTACGGCGCCAGTGCGAGCGTCGGCTGCGAAGGCATCGACATGCGTCGTTCCCGCGCCAGCAGCTGTGTCGTGCTACGGTCCATCCCCTGCTCGTCCAAGTCTTCGTCGTCGTCCGTTTCGCTGCCCAGGTACTCCTGGTCCTGCGAGCTGTTCAGCGTCTCGTAGACGTGTTCCACCTCCTCGCGCATCTCCTTCATCCATACCGGGCCGCGGTACTCCTCGACCGCGACGCCGGCGAGGCCCTTCTCGTGCAGTTGGATGCGTTTGGAGGAGCGCACGGTCTGAATCACCGAGTTGAATAGGAAGGCGACGATGCCGATGGGCACGAAGACGGTGAGGGCGACGACGAAGGGGATGCGCTGGATCCATTTCAGGCTGGCGGACGCCACGGAGGAGATGGTGGCGGGCCCGGAGACCTTGGGGCGTGGGGCGACGGGGTGTTTGGGGTCGAGGATGACTTCTTCGTAACCGTCGAGAAAGTTGACTTTGATGTTGTCGAGGTTGGTGTACGGGTCCGTCTTGGTGATGCCGGTGGTGTAGTACACGGCGCTCCTGTCGTTGACGATGTTGGTGTACAGGGTGTGACGCTTGAAGCGCTTCAGTCCTGCGAGGAAGATGGAGTTTGGGTCGGCGAGGACCGCGAGGAGCGGTCTGCCCGTGCCGCGGAAGTCGTCGATCGTGAAGAGTTGACGGCCTGACATGGACAGGGTGCGCGCTCCGAGAACGTTCCAGAGGTGGTTGTGCCATCCGCGCAACGGCGTGCGAACGCCGAGGTGGGGCGTCGCGAAAGTCACAAAGTTCTGTATTGCATTAGCCACCAGTACTTTACCAGTTAACCAGAAGATTACATACCATGCACTCCACGGTGTCGAGAACGCCTTTAGAGTGAAGCAGACCGACCGCATAGCGAGAAACCAGACCACCAAGCGAGTACCCCACGATGCTCAACTTGGTGATCTTACCGCCCCTTTCGGTAATGGCGCGCAGCTCCTCCTCGATCTCGGCGCACACGCGTTCGCCGCCGCGCTCGATGCCGTCGTACGTGAAAGAGCCGCTGTTGCGCTTCGCGAGCAGCAGGTACAGCTTGTCGGCGGAATACTTTGCGCGCAAGCTTTTGGCTATCTGGGCCATGTGGTTGGGGTTACCCCAAAGCTATGGGAAAGAGCCGTGTTAGCCCAACAAGTACGGAGTACACGACACCCGGCTGCAAATTGAGCAAGCCGTAAGCATCTTGTTCATTAAGATGTGAGGGTGTGCGGTGTAGCGGGACGGGTTATGAATGAACGAACCCCATGGACCAGGACGCAGAGGTGATCGGCCTCAACGGTGCCGCCGGTGTAATCCATTGTGTAGCTTGATGAGATCAGGGACCGGTGGATTGAGCAAAGTGAGAACGGTAGCAACGCGCCTTTAGACGATAAGGATTTGGTTGTTGGGAGGGATGGGACGCGGGCCCGAGTTAATATTCTCGGGGCGAACCACAAAAGAGTCCCTCCAACGGAAAGTCCGCGAGGTCCGACCGGGCCAGCTGAATTCCGCCTCGGGTGGACTTGACTTGTTGAGGTGGGATGATGAGATAGATGGATGCGCCTGATTTTCAATGATGCTCAGACCCGCCGTCGCCTTGTAGAGCACCTTAGAAGAAGATGGACCTTGGGGGTGTGGGTGTGCTTCAGTGCGGTCGCGATTGGTTGCGTGGGTGCCTATTAAGGTGCCGTGCACCGCGTGGCTTAAGGGATGAAGTTGAACCGCTTTCTCCCCCTATCCGAGGTGCTGGTCGCCAATTGGGTGGTTTTGCGATGACTACGGACTGTACTGCGTACCTACCTTAGTATCTGGAAATCGAACGTGCGCGCGCGCGGACACGTGACGTCAGATCGTTATGACGTCCTGGGTCTCGTTGGGGTCTTTGCTCGACTTATGAGATTGGTAAGGTACAAGGAAGGGAAGGAAAAGAACACTCACTGGATTTCGTAGGAGACCACATCTGTGCGCTACAAGAGAGGCTTAGTCACTTAGCACCGGATGTATGAACTGTTCTACTGACCTGACTCTCAATCGTGCTCGCAACAATCTGGACATTCTCTGCCCATTGCGTTCGCTCGTTTCGTTTACCTGTTTGACATCTTGCAAAGAAACTTTCCCCACAAGCTCCAATAGTTTTCGGGCCGTGGTAGAAAATCCTCGAACGGACATTCTGAAGTCGCGTAGATAGAAAATCCTCGGAAAATATAGACTTAATGATCAGTCCGTAAGTCTTTCAAGAAAATTCTGGGAATTGTTTATCCTAATTACTTCTTACCCGCTCGGAGGGCCGACAAGCCTGGTTGGAAGTGAGCAGCTATTCAAACTGCAATAATGCATTAGTCACAGTGCGGTTGGGCGGCAAACGAAACCGATGTCCCATCCCGAGATGACCAATGAACATCAAACCGCTTAAAGCTCTGATCGCTTCCAAACGAGCGGCCGAAGAGCAGTTCTTACCGTGCAACCTCGTCGACTCTGTTCGTCTGAGCGCCGCGTTAGGATGGGGCATGTGAACTTGAGGCGCGCGCCAATTTCTGTGGCGCAATTGGCCACAGCCACGCTTGGGGGAAGTCCAGTCTCCGGGGAATACCTTCAATTGCCAAATCCATCACCAACCCCGTCGCCTATATGCTCCAGAGCTGCTGTCATGGCGCTTTACCGAGTCACCTGCCGACGACTTCGTCGTTCTGGTTTACTGGCTCCCTACAATTATTGCTTGCCCTCTCGAGCTCAGAAAATAATGGCTTCGGCAATCAGCTCCCTCGCTGCCAAGTTCAGGCTGTCGTCTCAGCGTCCATGGTCAGCGCCCCGGACGTTCCCAGCAGCAGGGTTCGATGTCATCGGACAAGATCAGCTTGTCGAAGAGGAGACCATACCAGAGTACATCTCAGAACACTTCTATCCTGTTCGACTTGGAGAAGTCTTCGACGACCGATTCCAAACCGTAGCGAAACTTGGCTATGGCTCATCCTCCACCATTTGGCTTGCGCGTGACCTGCGGTGAGTAATTCAGTCTTGATGTGATATTTTGCCAATCGTCGAGGATAGGTATGACCAATATGTGGCCCTTAAAATCTACATTCACAACTCAGCCCAACACCGTGAGCTGCCATTTTACAAGCACTTAGACAAGTTTCTCCCAAGCCGGCACCCTGGCGCAAAAAATGTCCGAAAGCTGCTCTCTTCTTTTGAAGTAATCGGCCCTTGTGGCAAGCATGTCGCGCTTGCTCTTCAGGTTTCTCAAATGAGTATCCGTGATATGGATATGGTGTTCATGGACGGTCGCGGATTTAGCGAGGGGTTCGTGAAGGGAACCGTCAAGGAGCTTCTCGAAGCGCTCGATTTCCTGCACACCGAGTTACAATCCGTACATACTGGTACGTGTGTGCTCCCTGATAATATCCTTTCCATATATTTGCAGAAACAAGCATGCCGGGCAACCAGGCATCGTAGCTGAGATGACATCAGATGTTCATCCCGGTAATCTGCTACTCGGGACAAGTGACGACTCTCTCTTCCAAAAACTGGAAGAAAATGAATTCGAGGGCCGGACTATCTACCTCTCCCGCCTGATGAAGCCCAAGGCTGGGCCACTACTGCTTTCTGATTTCGGGGAAGCCAGACTCGGCCCTGGTCCCCACGCTGGCGACATTATGCCAATCATGTACCGAGCCCCGGAGACGCTCTTGCACATCCAATGGGGCTGCCCGGTCGATATCTGGAGCGTAGGACTCACAGTATGTGTTCATATCAAAATCACAGTTCCACTAACGGATTCCCTAACCACTCCTTCTCTGTCTCAGGCGTGGGATCTCCTTGAAGGAAAGACGTTATTCAGCGCCCGCAGAGAAGATGGCAGTTTCTCGGACGGAGCTCATTTCGCCGAACTCGTTGCGGCATTGGGCCCACCGCCTCTAGAGCTCCTCAATCGGCATCGCAATCGAGCGCTCGAGTACTGGGATGAACATGGTTCGTTTAGCATGATTCAGTACATTCCAGTAGTAAATCCCTCTGACGGGAAGTCTGACCATTGTCTCTTAGGAAACTGGAGCGACTTTGTGCCTATACCGAGAGAGAAAACCCTTGAGGCAGCGGAGACCAAACTTGACAATAATCTCAAGTTTCTGCAATTCATTCGAAGAGCACTTACGTGGGACCCGAACGCTCGGCCTACGGCGAGGCAACTCCTGCAAGACCCATGGTTGACGGACTAGGATAGAATTGACGAGTGAGTGTTCCATGATGAATCATCCCCAGGCTAGATCATGGGAAAGCGTCGGTTAGGATTGGCTTATTTCTCTATTACGGGTTAGGTGAAGTAAACCTGGAGACCTATCGTGTAGTGTTCGGGGGCAAAAGGTTTGGATACTTATGCCAATAGGCTTGCCATATGGCAAATTCATAGTAGGCTTATGAACCGGATCAACCATGGGAGGCCAGCCGCAGCTTTAACATATTGCACATGCACACAAAAGGCCATCAACCATTCGAGCGAGAATTTGAACTATTAGAATTATATCTATGGCAGGTTTGACCTGTTTTGGGTTATCAAAGAGATCAGAGATCCTCAGGCCCCGAGACTGGCTATCCTTAGTGTTAATTTATCTTTATAACGGAAATATCTATTTAATTAGGGGCAATGTGTTAAATATATAAAGTCTAGAAGTAGTGAAATAAGTTTAAGTTTAAGTGCTTTTAGAATATTATTAAAAAAAGAGTTTAGTATCTTTCTTTTTAATTTTAAGAGTAATAATAATAATTAGAAAGCTTATAATAATAATTTAATTATTAATAATAAAGTAGAGTAGTATTAATATAATTATTAATAATAATATAATTCTAGTCTATCTCTTTATATAAGTTTATTATATTTATTATTAATATTATATTTATAGTTAATAATAGTAAGTTAACTAATTTACTATTAAACTAAGCTGCTTTTTATATAGTTATAAATATTAACCTATTTACTAACTCTAAGCTTAACCTCTCTCTAACTTAGCTTAATCTATTTAGAGCTTTTACTTTCTCTTAGTTATTTATATTTAATAATAAGTACTTTAAAGAGGTTTTCTAGAGTATTATACTAAATTTAGATATTACTAAAGTCTCTATTACTATCTAATAGTAAGTTATTATATTATATTAAATTTACTGTGAGGGTATAGATAGCTAAAGGCCTAGATTGGAAAGGAATAATGACTTTGTATAATAATAGGTATATAGTGGTGTATTAAGTATAACTTAGCTTCTTCTCTAATAGTGTGGAAGCCCCTTTTAAGGTATGTATATAAGGGTTCTATAAGAGTTTAGCACACATTTAGCACTGCTTATTAATACCCTTATAATTACCCCCCTCTCTAAGGCCTTAGTCTCTAAGACTTAAATTAGCTCTTATAGACTTAGTGTTGCAGCATATTGGAACACCTATTAGAATATATATAGATTTAACCTTAACCTTCTAACTATAAAGTGGCAAATTAGCGCACCTAAAGTATATTCTGCAGTATAGGTGCTAAGTTATTATTTACTAGCAGGGAAATATTATTTTACTAGTATGGATCTATTCCAGATCCTGTTCTGCTATACCTTACTTAAGTATACTAGAACCTAGATTAGCAGTGTCTAATTAGCAGAGCTAGGATTAGCTATACCTATATAACTTAGATTGTAATATACCTCCTAGTTATAAACTGTAACTGAATACTATATATAAAAAGTTATAATAAGCTAGAAAATCCTAATTATAACTATCTAAACTAATTTTATAAATAAGATCCTCTAATTATAAATACCCTCTTATAATAAAGGAGATATATTATAAAGGATTATTTAGCTGCTAAATTGCTATTTTATAGCTTTAAATATTATTATTTATTTAAAAAGGTATATCTAGGTTTAATTTTAAAGTTGCTTCTTTTATCTAAGATATTAAAAATTTTTCCTTAGTACTATTTAAGTTAGTATGCTATCTACTATCTTTTATAAATTCTAGGTAGCTTATTTACTCTTACTTTCTCTCTCTAAAAAACTATATTATAACTATATATTAACCTAAATATCTATATAATAATTATATATATATTATATCCCTATTCTAATAATTATTTTAATTATAGCTAACTATTTTATAGAATATGCCTTCTAATAAGCTCTCTAACTTAGCCTAGCAGGTAGCTAATAAAAAGGCCTATAAGAGGGCCTGCTATGCTACTAAAAAGGCATATAAGTATAAGCTTACTAAATAAGTTAAGGAGGAGGCTACTAGTAAGCTAGTCCTCTCTCCCTATAGCTAGTTATCTAATAGTAACTTAGCTAGTAAGGAGGGGGAGGCTGCTACTAAGCATACTAATAAAGAATCTATAGAGGAGGAGGGTGCTAGTAAGCCTATTCTCTCTCCTTATACCTAGTTATCTAATAGTAACTTAGATAATAAGAAGAGAGAGGCTATTACTAATAATAATAAGTCTGCTTTCCCTCTCCACTCTAAATTACCTTTTAGTAATAAGGATAATAAGGTAAGGGGGGCTACTATCTAATATATCTAATCTAACTATATTATTAGATATTATATATTTAATATCTCTAATCTCTTATTTAATATTCTAACTCTTATTTAGCTCTCTACTAAGCACTCTCTAGCTAGAAGGCTATAGGCAGGGCTCTTAAAAAGGCTCTTTAATAGCTTTCTAATTAGAAGCTTCCTAGTATATTTATAATCCCTTCTTATTAATATATTCTAATTATTATTTAGTAGCATATAGTATAACTGCCTAGAAGCAGGCTTTAGTTATAGTTTCTTAGTCCCTATATCTAAGCAAGTAGTATAAGGGTATTCTAGTAGTTTATAGCTCTAGACCCTGCTCTGCTTTGCTAGACTATAAACCCTACTCCTCTAATAAGAGTTCTAATAAGCAGGATAATAAGAACTTTATCTCCTCTAATAAGAGTAAAACCCCTTTTAGCAGGTTTAATAATAAGCTAATAATTTATAGTAGAAACACTATAGGGATTTCCCCTCTAAACTATAAGAAATATAATAAGCCCTGCTAGAATTATATTTATAGTGGAGTAGCTAGCTGCTTATTTAAAAGGTACTTTAAAGATACTAGAAGTTAATATACTAACTATAAGGGCTATACTTATATATCTACCTCTATTATAGTAATTATTCTATAATATATACTAGATCCTCTTTTATATATCCTAGAAGAGAGGCTTTCTAAGACCTAAAAGACCACTATTAGCTAGTTATATAGTACTATTTACACCTTATAGGATAACTATAAGCTTAACTAGAAGCTATTAGGCTTAGTATATAACTAAGAACTTTAGTCTAATATTATAAACCTATCCTAGCAGCTTCTACTTAGATTATTAGAAATATTATATTTAGAAAGCTAGAATAGTAGTTAAGGCTTTCCTAGCTTAGATTTATAAAAGTTATTACACTTTAGAAGCCTTATTCCAAATTAAGAGAGATTTACTATCTAGTTCTTATTTTAGTATTATAATCTTACTTTATATATTTATAAGGTTTAATATTAATCTGAAATGCTTAAACTTAGCTCTTAGCAGGTTTTTTATAAGTCTATTTACTAGTATCTAGTCTGTTAGTATATAGATAACTTTAAATAATCCTGCTAAGTGCTCTTAGTATAACTATATATTCTAGATATTAATATATCTAAGCTGTATTATAATATGCTCTTCTAAGTTTATAATAAAGCATATAGTCTGCTAATTATTATAATAGACTTTCTAGATATCTCTAAGGTTAAGATATATATCTTAGAAGAGCCTATATAGCACTATTACTTCTTTTACTATTTGCTTAAAGCTTAGAAGTTCTGCTTCTATTATTAAGGTTATAACTATACTTTACTATATAGCTTTCTACTAAATAGTACCTCTAAAAAGTGAGATAATATATCCTTATAAGGATCTCTATATCTCCTTATTATTAGCAAATAATATATCTCCTATAATTAGGAGTTCCTAACTACCCCCTATATATCTATAGGTAATTATAAAGAAGTATATTAAGTATAGGTACCTAATTATCTGGTTTGCTACCACTAAATATATTTTAAAAGGGTTTATCAGGAATTAAGAGAGTTAAGAGGCTATAAATGCTATATCTAGGCAAACTATAACTATAATATATAGAATAAAACTAATCTTTTTCTAAAACTCCTTTACCTATATCTTTATAGCCTAGAAGATATTCTTTTTAAATTTAATTATTAGCAGTAATATAGCTAGATATATACTATCTGTAAGTTTAAATCTCCTTATTACCTTATTAATATATATATTATATATAAGGTGGATTTTGCATATTATTCTATTCTATATAATATATATTCTGAGAAACTATTCCACAAAGCCTTAGTCCTTTAATATATATTTGCCTTTAAGACCTCCTATTACTTTTTAGCCCTCCTTCTAGTTAGTTTTATAGAAGAAAATAAGGAAGTTATTAATATAGAAGAGGATATAAACTTTGCAGTTTAGATCTATAAATAGATATAGATCCTCACTATATAGCTCTAGACTAAGATTGCAAAGTATTAAGCTAAAGTCTTTATACTATAAGTATAGTAACTCCCTTAGCCTATATAATATCTATTTAAGCTTAATATATTTGCTATCTTACTTAAAACCTTTAAGTAACTTATAAATAACTAGCTCTCTATCTAGTATTTTAGCATTTAGAAAAGCATTTATAATATTAAACTAATAAATCTTAAAGTTAAAATAAGCTATAATTATAAGCATTATTTAAAGCGTCTAAGCTATAAATATAGCTATATATATTTCCTGCAAACTATCTATAGGTTATTTATCTCTATATATATAGATATATACTTTATAGTACTAGAGATACCTATCTTTATTATATTTATAGATAAAAACCCACTTAAGTAGAAGAGGTTTCTAATATATATCCTTTAAGTTAATAATATACTAAGTTTCTATTTAATATAGTATTTCGATTTTATCTTATACTACTTGCTCAAATATTAATTAGAGCTTTAGGGGTAGGTTTTAAAGGTTCTTCTAGTTTTTAGGCAGTTTAATAAAGTTATTAATATAATATTTATCCTTATATATTATTCTAAGCCTTATAGCCTTATTTATATATACTATAGCACTAAAAACCATATATAGTATTTAATATATATAATCCCCTTCTTAAATTACCCTCTACTAATTAGGCAGAAAGATATTAAAAAAGTCTCACTATAACAAATTATCCCCTTTAAGAACTAAGTTATTATTATATAATATTATTATAAAGGCCCTATCCCCTAGTTCTAAGTTACAAACTTAGCAGCTATATCTTATTACTAGACTATAATCCTTCCTTTTATACTTTTAACGCTCCTATTTTCTATTATGCTACACCTTATTTATATTAAGCCCTTTATTATACAGTGCAATATTAGTATATTCACCTATAGGTTACTATATATAATTTCTATCTCTATTATAGTTATTAATATTTAAGGCTAGCTATTACTCTAGTTATAGTTTAAAATCTAGCACTAATAGCTCTACTTCTCTAATATCCTCTATACTCTGCTATTTCCCACCCCCCACCTCTAGTATACTTTCAGGTTCTAGAATATTATCTAGAGTTATTAAGCCTCCCACTATATTAAAAGCGTCTTTTATAGCATACTCTTATATATTAACATCTTAAATATCTTAAGTTAAGGCCTCTAATTTGCCTAGTAATTCTTCTATACCCTTATAGTTACTAAGCTATTCCAAAATCACACTAGCTACACTAATAGGCTTAGTAATTTTATTAATAATTTTCTATATAATAGCATACTTTATTATAATTACCTTATTCTATAGTAAATAGAATTTATACTTATTAAATATAATATTCTATATTATAATTACCTAGTTAATCTTAGAGATCTAAATCTGATATAGGTTATAGGTGTTTAGAATATAGCCTACTAGATATCTAATATATTCTCTTAGTTAAATCTTAAAATCCCTTTTCTTCTTACTCTGTTCCCTTTCCTATTTTAAGGGGTATGCTTTATATCTATATATATAGATCTATCTCTAGTATAGCTAAAGGTCTTTTAAGAGACTTAAAATAAGCTCTAGCTTATACTAATAGTAGTAGTTTTAAAACTATTAGTTTTTAATCTAATTTAGTAAGAGCTAACTATAAGATTTGCTTAGACTTATATTAAATAAATAGATACCTATATAAGTACTTTCTATCTATATATTCTTAGAAAGACCTGCTCTAACCCGGATTTTAATACCTCTATTAATTACCTCTTATTCTGTGTATTTAGGTATGCCTATTAGCTCCTTTATATATAGCAGAGAGTTCTCTAGTTTAATTCCTTTTTTAATATACTATTACTAGAATCTAGTTTTACCCTTTATTATAATTATAGAGCGTTTAATATTAAAACAAATCTTATAAATTAATAAACCCTTCTAGTATTATATCTAAGCTTTAAACTATATCAGGACTTCTATAACTAATTTATAGTCTTTTCCTATAAGCTTAAATCTAAATAGTTATCCTATATATTTATCCTTAATAACTAGTAACTATAATTTGCTAGAGTAGTATTAGCTCTCTAGAAAGTTAAATAGGTTCTAGCTAATATAGTAATATAGATATATAGATCTAGCTTTTAAAGTATATCTTAAAATAACCTTCTTAGTATAGGTAATAGTATAGGCTTCACACTTAACTTAAAAAGGGCCTTTAATTCTCACCCCCTATATATTATTAACTAGGTATATAAGTGTATATAGACTAAGATACTCTGAGCAAAGATACTATAGTATTATATTATCTAATCTGTTACTGCAAAGCTTATAAGAGAGCTTTTATAGTGCTTTTTAAAATTTATTTAGTAAGTAAGTTATTACTATAACACCACTTTAGCTTATTAGAATAGAAGAGCAAAAAGAAACAGGCTTATATTTAAGAAATATAAGGTTACTCTTATAATCTAGCTTTCTGAGAATAATATTCTAGCTAATACTACTAAAACAAAGAGTATAGTTAAGGCTATAGTACTATATACCTTTTATACTTAGCTTTACCTCTAAGATAATATTAATATAGAAGTTCTAAATATATATAATATCCTCTAAGATAAGATCCTCTATTCCAGAGCTATTTTTGCTATTTAAAACCTATCTTAGAATATATTATCCCTTATCTAAGATAGATAAAGAAAAGCTTCCTGCTTCTATAAAGTAGCTAGGTAGTAATAACTTATATAAGCCTGGAATAAGGAAATTAAGGTTATTAATAAGGTAGGTTATACTATAATTATCTAAAACTATACTTTTAGAGAGCAGATATTAGTTATATTATAGTATTATATATACTCTATAATTTGAGTTAATATAATTAGTAATTAGCTCTAGTAAAATCAAAACTATAATAATTATTCTAGAATAGTTCTACTTATCTTATTTTAGATTCTTATTAGTTATATCTGAGTTAGATTTATCTATATTAGATTTAACTTTAAAAGTGGGTTTACTATTCTTTAGCTAACCTTTCTTCTTATATTTAGCTTTAAGTGCTGCCTAGTATAACTTATTTAGGTGCTTCTAAATTGCAATTAATATATCCTTTAATATATCTAAAACCCTCTATTTAGCTTTTCTAGTTAGAGTAAACTCTAACTAGAAGTATAGCTTTAGGTTCCAGAGATACTAATTTCTATAAGAGTAATCCTTCTTTATACTATTATTTAAGTTATTTAGAGACTTTCTACTAAGTATAGTATAGGCACTAGGCACCTTTATTTAAGGTATTTTACTTGCAAATAATCTATAAGTTAGAAGTATTAGGAAAATACTACTAATCTCCTTAATTACTAGAATCTCCTTTCCTAGATACTTATCTTATTATAGCTCTTATTTCTTATTAAGCGTCTAGGTAGGAGTAATCTAATACTTAATTACTAAGAGGAAATTATAAACTATAAGTATACCTTTAACTTTAGAGACTTTCTAGCTTTTTACTTTAAAGAATACTATATACCACTCTATATACTACTTACTTAGATTAGAGTTACTATATACTTTTTTAAGTACTATATAATACTTCTTCTAGATAAGAGTTTATACTATAGTATCTTTTTAGCTATGCTATTACTAAATTGTTTAGATAAGTATCTAAACTATAATTATACCCTTTAATTATTTAAACAGAGTTATATTTAATATAATAGTTAGTAAAACTATTTTATCTAAATAGGTTCTAGCTGCTTTTAAATTATTAATAAAAGTTACTTTCTAAGCCCTCTAGTTAATCTAGTTTTTTTATACTATAATATAATTCTATTAAATATTAGCTTAGATAAGCTATTTAGGTTTAGATAGTTTAGGCTTAGTAAATAATTATTACTTGCTTTTAGCTTTAGCTTTCTCAGACTTCTATTTAGCTATTTTAAGTTTCTAGTCTTCTCTTAATTCCTTATTTTACTAGTTATAGTATTTTATAATAGTAAGAGTTTTATCTATAGTATAACTGCAAATTAGTAGAGTATCTTCTATATCTAGATTAGTGAGATACTAGATATCTAACTAGTATATTTACTGCTTAAATAGGGAGTACTAGTTAAACTAATTATTAGCACTATAGAGGATAATTAAGGAGTTAGATTTAGTTAGGAAAGATATTCTAATAAGTATATAGGGTTTTATAGAAAAGAGTAACTTAATAGGGTATTCTAAGTATATAAATAAAGTTTAGAGGTATATATATATTAAAGTAAAAGAGCTAGGCTTATAACTATTATAGCATATTAGAATACCTATTAGAATATATATAGATTTAATCTTAACCTTCTAACTATAAAGTAGCAAATTAGTATACCTAAAGTATATTCTATAGTATAAGCGCTAAGTTATTATTTACTAGCAGGGAAATATTATTCTACTAGTATAGATCTGTTCCAGATCCTATTCTGCTATACCTTACTTAAGTGTACCAGAACCTGGATTAGCAGCGCCTAATTAGTAGAGCTGGGATTAGCTGCGCCTATGTAACTTGGGTTATAATACTTAGCTATAGGCTTATTTAAATAATATTCTATAATAATCTAAATAATCTAAATAATCTAATTATAATTATCTAAATACTGCTTATTTCAGTATTATTTCAGTACTTATTTAGTATATATTTAGTAAAAGTTATAATATAATAGGGTTATTATAAACTTAATATATACTTATTAAATATCTAACTATATAGGATTATTATAAACTTAATATATATCTATAGTAAATATAGTATAGAGTTATTATAAACTTAATATATATTTATAACTATATAATATAATATCTAGTATAGAGTTATCACAAACTTAATATATACCTATAACTATTATATATCTCAGTAACACTAAGGATATACTAATTATATGCTAAATAGTAGCTATATAACTGCAATCTTCTACTATAACTATAGTTAATAGTTATCCTCTAATAAATTAAGGTACTTAACCTCTTTAGTAGTCTATATAGTATTTATAGATACCTTTAGTGCCTTTAGTGCTAGCTTAGCAGCTACTTAGTAATAATGCTCCTCTATATATCCCTTCTAAAGGTAAATAATATAAGTATAGTTCTTCTAGCACTTATTAGTAATATAGCCTATATAACTATATATTATATAGTCTCTAGAGTATATAGTCTTTACAGACTGTTTAGTCTCTAATGCTTCTATAATAGTATAGTGCTTATAGTATATTTCCTAAGCTCTCTCAGTAACTATAGCTATATTTAGTAGCTTCTAGTTATTAAACTGCTACCACTCTAGGTCTCTCTAAATCTATAAACTTAGGCAGTAAAAAAAGGAAAAAGCTAGTATATAGCTATCCTTATAGAGCATTCCTAATATCTATAATATTACTAACTACTTAGTAAAGAAATAGAGGGGACTCTAATCTATACTCTATTAGGCTTTATAAAATAAGCTATATAGTTATCACTCTTAGAGAGCTAGGTTAATATAAAATCAGTAAGTAAACACTAAGAAGTTAGTCTATATAGCTTTATAGCTAAGGATAGGGATATAGTTTTACTACTATATTTAGAGTATAGATAAGATCTTTATTAATACCCACTATATATAGTAGCTATTAGGAGTATTATAGAGGTTATTTATATTCTATATAGCAGTAAGCTAATCTACTATTTATATAGAAGTAAAATCCTCTTTAAGGATAGCATAGGAGTAAGCTAGAGGGCGCTTATATTAACGTATAGTTAGCGTGCAGGCAGCAAGAGTTTACAGAAGGTCTATATAATTATAACCCTAGTATTAGATAATATATAGGAGCTCTGTAATAACTATATTACTTAAGGATATAGTTAAGGGTATAGCTATATCACTTATAGTGGGTATAGTAGATAAGGCTAGTAAAAAAATTTCACTATTAGTGCTAATATTAATAATAGTATAGAGGGTAGTTAGGTATATAGCTATTATTCTAGGCTAGTCTTCTTAAGATAAGGTAGAAGTAATATAATTATAAAAGTATAAGTATAGCTAAAGGCCTAAACTAGAGAAGAATAATAACTTTGTATAATAATAAGTATATAGTAGTATCTTAAGTATAACTTAGCTTCTTCCCTAATAGTATGCAGAAGCCCCTTTTAAAGTATATATATAAGGGTTCTATAAAAGTTTAGTATATATTTAGCACTACTTATTAATACCCTTATATTTACTTATTAATTTTACTTAATATAATAAATACTAAATATATAATAATATACTTTAGAGATAAACTTTATAAAATTTTATTTAGTATTAATATAGTTAAAACTATATTTAGTAATATAACTTTCTATATAGTGCTCTTTAATACTTCTTTTTTCTTTACTTAGGTAATATAGATTATATAAATATTTATTTTAATAACTTCTATAATTATTTATTTTAAAGTAATATTACTATACTAGTTATAGATAAATAGAGCTATATTTAGCTTCTTCTTAATAAAGAGGAAACTTTTACTTAAAGTAGAGAATAAGCTTTAGTATCTCTACTACTAATTTAGCTACCCCACTACTATGCAACTAGGAGCCTTACCTAATCTATCAGACGCTCGGAGCCTCTCTTTATCCTAACCCCGAAACCATCTGTGACACCCGGCTGTTCCAAACCCTTCACTTTTATGCCTTGAACGTTTCCGTCGTCCGGTGTGTGGTTCCGCTAGAAAACACTTGATTACCACCCAATCTCGCTTCATTCCTGTATCAGCCTCGCCCTGGCTATCTTTGGCCCCGTTAGCCCGCGGCTCCCCAAATTCTTCAACAAGGCCCGGCTGCGGTTTTGGCTATGAGATCGTCCTAACGCTCCGCCGGATCGTCGAAGCCTTAATCAGCGCTTTCACACTCATTCTGACTTTATCTCCCGTACGCATTGCCGGGACTGATTTTCCTTTCTGATCTGCGGTAGTCCAGACCAAGGCCACGCTGTTCCCGTTGCTGTTACTCTCAGAGTGCCCCTCCAGATTGTACCGCTATCTGAGTTGTTGAAGCTAAGGGAGGCAAGGCCACCCTCACGATACCTTCTCTGTTTGAGTAACAGTTGCAACAACAACTACAGAAAGAGCCGCCAAGACGGTCTTTGCTACTGCTCCTGCCAACCCAGTCCCAACTAGCTCTGTATTTCTACTGCCGTTGAAAGAGTTCTTGCCACAATGTCCTTTGTCGACCTCAAACACATCCCCTGCCCCGCTGGAGACAAGTGTACTGCATTCCAGTGCCTCTTCCAGCATAAAGCAGACAGAGATAAGATGGCTGCCACATCAGCACCCTCAGTCAAGGCAGGAATGTCGGCCCAGAGGTCGACTGATACCTCGACGAATGCAACCCAGGATGGCCCTCGAAAACGTCCCAAAGTTGCTCAAGACGTCAGCGGCCCCGCCGATTCTGCAAGAGCTGCCACTCCTGTCAAAACCGCCTCAAAACAAGACACAACCGCACCAAGACCGGATGACACTCTGTCAGCTGTGGCCCGGCCCATCTCCCCTCCACATTTAAATCGCCCAGCTTCCTCCAGCACTCCTGGCCTCGTGAAGAAGGGCACTCAAGTTCACCCTACCGTCCCTTCTCTCGCTTCATCCCATTCCAAGTCTCTGAATCACTCAAAGTCCTCTCCTTTATCTACCAGTAATCACCCACCTAAGCGGAAGCTTGATTCACTCTCTGGCTCCCCATCCACTGGCACATCTGCCACTACTACCCCAACAGCAACTTCAGTCTCACACGACAACAACAACCACAACAACAACAACAAGACTCCTACTTCACCTCACACTCCTTCAACCCCTTCCAGGGAGGCGCCACCTAAGCCCAGAAAACCTGAGGCTCTCAACCCTCGCTTGCTGAAATCAGTAGCAGCGCCTGCAAAATTCGAGACTCGCTACAAGCTCATACAGTTGCTACACTCTGAATACACTCGTCTAAACAACGAACTCAAGAAAACCGCCCAAGACGACGAAGAGAAGAAGCTCGTTCTTACAGACCAGGACCTCATCTGGAGAACCCTCGACGAAGAGGAGAACATCGCCATCGAGAAGACCGCTGTGTACTCAAACGTAATCAAGAACAAAATCATGCAGTACAAGAAGATGACGCTGCTGCAATGGAAGGAGGACAGAGTCGTTCAACGTCGTCAGCAGACGCCAAAGGGTCCCAACAAGAAGCCCCTCGCTTCGCCCAAGAAGATCGTCACTGGCTTGACCCCGGCTCAGGAAGTTCAGCTCGTCCGTCATCTCATCACACCCATCGGTGGCCTCGCCAATCACGGCTACGTCTCATCAATCCCGAGTGAGGCCGACATCGAGAAGGCACGCCAGGGCCTAGAGGCCGCCAAGGGCTGGGAGAAGTGCGACCGCTGTGAAAAGCGTTTCCAGATGTTCCCCGGCAGAAGAGAAGAAGACGGAGCCCTTGCTTCCGGCGGCAGCTGTACTTACCACTGGGGTAAGACATATTTCCCTGAGCGTCAGCTTGGCGATAGGTCCAGAACGCAGAAGCGCTACCGCTGCTGTGGCCAGGCTGTCGGAGACTCGGCCGGTTGTCATACCGTGCCTCATCACGTCTTCAAGGCCTCGGACTCCAAGCGCCTCGCTACCGTTCTCAACTTCGCTGAGACTCCCGCCAACCCCAATGTTCCCTCCGACAGAGCTGTCTGCTTCGACTGCGAGATGTGCTACACCGTCCACGGCCTTGAGCTTGTTCGCATCACCGCCACTGCCTGGCCCATCGGCGAGGAACTTCTGGATGTTCTCGTCCAACCCGTCGGTGAGATCCTGGATCTTAACTCTCGTTACTCTGGCGTCTGGCCTGAGGATATGGCCACTGCTGAGCCCTGGACAGCCAAGGAGGAGGACCCAACTCCTGCCCAGGCGAAGAATATGTCCAGTCCCAAGAAGCCCGAGAAGAAGAAGAAGATTGTCTCTTCTCCCGAGGTCGCCCGCGACCTGATGTTCTCTCTCATCAGCCCTGAGACCCCACTCATTGGTCATGGTCTAGAGAACGACTTGAACGCCGTTAGAATCGTTCACCCTACTGTCATCGACACCGTTCTCCTGTTCCCCCACAAGCACGGCCTCCCTTATCGCCAGGGATTAAAGATGCTCATGGACAACCTTCTCAACCGCAAGATCCAGGTCGAGACGGCTGGAAAGGTCCAGGGTCACGACAGTGCGGAGGATGCCCGTGCCGCCGGCGACCTCGTTCGCCTAAAGCTGTCGGAAGAGTGGAAGAGCATGAAGATCCAAGGTTGGAAGCTCGTGGACAACGAGTTCGTCGCACCTGGCGGAAAGGCCAAGGATGACTATCACGGCCAGCTGACTTCGGAATTCTTGGAGGCTGCCATGTAGGATCGGGCTACCAACCTTCGTGGTCACTATTGAGCTATAGTCTGGAGTTTGGGGGGATTGAAATCCCGGTTGCATTGGGGGCGTGGAATTTGTCCAGTGATACCTACCCTATGATCAGGGCTTTCTAATAATAATTGGAAATTTTCTGAAACAGTTCATTGCCTGCAGTGGTTTATTGACTTTGCACGTGTTACTGATGGAGGTGGAGGTCACGAGCGCCGAGTTGAAGAAACCTCTCCATCTAAAGACTAATCCGAATGACTCGCCGCGTAATACCAACCGATACCTCAGAAGCAAACCTATGCCTACCTGCATTCTACCTGTACTCTTGAAACCATGTAAACTCGGTTCTTTTGGCCGTTTCTGGCCATGCAGTCACTTCCTGCGGACTCAGTGCAAGCTCATCTCGTTAGTCATCTTCTCACGCGAGTGATTGACAGACCTTGGCGGGTTGACAGACCTTGGCGGGTTGACATTTATTGATATTCCAAAGTGACCTCCGTCATCATGGGCAATACGGCATTCCCTTGCCACCTCCAACTTTGTCAGACACCTGGCTGGATGGGACTTGTCAATAAAGGACGCCGTCTACTCAAAGTTGCGGCTCCGACACCGTATCGTTTTCGTACACTTTCCTGTTTTTTTTATATATAACATAGATTAACGCAGAGCAGAGTTATATAGTAGAGCTAATTCTATAAAATATCACTAAGCAAATCTAAATCGCGTTTCTACTCTAGCGGGTTTTCGCCTATTCGTAACAGTATCGTAGGGCGTGTGCATAGGAAAAGAGGCTGTGAGGCATATAAGAGAGTAATTATAGCAGAGATTCTAATAGTCGCCTCCTCTCTCTCTCTCTTTCTCTCTCTCTTTCTCTCTCTCTTATGTACACTTGGACTTAACTGCTACTATTTTTTCGTAGTGGATCTTCTTGGAGCAATGATTCTCGCCAACAATGACCTCTAACTATAAAATGAAGTTTGCTACCTTGGCCCATAAATCCTCTTAAACGCAATATCGTGGAAAAAGTCTGCTCAATGTTCAGAGACTTGAACTCCATGGACCAGCGCAACTCAGTCGCATGTTCATGACATTATTGGTCTGAACCATTCTCTCGATACTTGACACTTCTCTCAGCCACTAGTTCAGCATGTCATCTCAAGTATAAGCATTCAGATTTCAGATTTCAATAACTTAGTTACAACAACAAACTTGATGGAGGTTCGATTATTGGACATTGTAGAGCAAAACCAAGAAAGGCATTATATATCTACAGCGGGGGAATTGATCTAGGCAAGTCTGAGGTCGAGCTCTTTACCCACGTGACGTTTTTCTGGTGCATTACAAGCCCTTCGCAGCATGCTCGTTTGGTCTGGCTTACGTGTGTCGCTGACTACTCTGTCGCACCCTCGCGGAATTATATCTATGAGATGGTCAGAATCTATGAATCTGCCTGCTGTGGGGCTCTCCCTCTCTCAAGCAGGTCGCATCTGGTGCGTATGTCATCAACTTTCCGGGGTATTCTGGAGGCCCTCCGCTCCGGTTGCGTCTACTGAAAGAAGCTCAGTCGTTTCTGGAGATGTTACTTGCCCTCCCCTGATGCTTGTCATTGTCTCCTGGGCCTTGCGTATACGGAGTCGCCGTGGATCCCCCGCCTCTTCTTCCTCTCAAGTGGTATAGTGTTTCTCTGTAAAATTTCCAGGTGTCTTCGCAGCAGAACAGCCTACCGGGTGGACTTTGAAGCATGAGAGTTTGCAAAGCACATGGTTTCTTCCGAGACAGCATGGTCCTTGACTTGTCCATGGATAAGTCGAACCCCGTGCTCGATTCGGTGTATATTCACTGGCAAGACATCCAACCTGCATCTTACACTCCCGTTTGTGAAAGAGGCTTTGCGTTTTCATAAATCTGCTATAATGAAGCTTGTCGCTGGGTCGAGAATCATAGCTTCTATATTTCGACTAGATGTATTTGTGATTCAGAATTGATATAAGATGACCGACAGAAATGAGGTTGATCCCAAGGCAACTGAATCGTAGTCTAAGAACCCAACGCAGGAGCAGAAAAAGGAAATCTAACCGTGGGTAAGGGCAACGGATGGCCCAAGCCAAGTACTTTGCTAGTCGCTTCGACAATATCCTTAATGAATTTCTGATCCTCTCCGCCGTCATTGTATTGGAACAGAATAGACAGGCAACGACGAGTCCCATGACTGGAGTGATTCCAAGCTACTTAGTCAGTAAGCGATACTACGCTGCTCATTCTGTTAACGACTTCCTCAGTCACATGCGGATGAAGCCGGTCACCGAGAACTTTAAATGCTTGAGCAGGGTGACTGAGTCTTCAGCTCGTTTTTGCTATTTCAGTTGTTGACTGCAAGCTGCCGACTCCTCCTCGTTTACGACATATTTTGGGTCCATAACTAGCGAATAAATAACTGCAGTTGTCTCCCCTAGAGTAGACCAACAGCCGGCATATGGAAGCGTGCTACGGATTTTGTCGACCCGTTGGCAAAGCTCCCCTGTACATACCCGGTGCAAATTCTTTGGACCTCGTTCTTTTCAGCCGTTGGCTCTTCTGAGGCGAACACGATTTTGATGGAAGTGGTGTTCTTCTCTACACTCTCTCACTTCCAGGGTGATCTATGAAAATAAACGAATCATTTCGACTGGTTCTTGGTTTTACTCCCAGTATTCTGCTTGAGCGACCACACGTGGCAATGGGGAGCACTCGGCGGCCCCTCGAAGCAGCTCTTTCCGCGGCTCCGCAATCGAATCACGCCTGAGACCTACGACATCCCTGGCTTAAGTTGACAAGCAAAGGGCAAGGATTGATTTCAAGCAACTCCTTAGTCCACTAACAATCTCGGAAGATGCCATATCAGAAGGTTGCGAAGGTTTGATGCCCCCTCGCATGCTCTTATGACGTCCGGATGCCTCGCATGAAATCCATTTTCATGAAAATAACAGTTGACCAGAATGAATGGAAAATCATGGACCTTGCTTTTCCAAATGATCACCGCTGAAAACACTTTCCAACATCGAGCGACGAGGAGTTAAACACGGGACCGACCTTTTACCACTTTCTCGAGCATTCTGTTTGAGAGTTGAGCCGGCAACTGCGCAATCATCTCAGTGAACCCCAGATCACATGCAATTCAAAATCGTCATCTCATTGTGGTTGGTCTCAGAATAATATGCTCGCTGTCACTGGAATATCACACCCAGCATCAATGGAGATGTGAATCCCAGGTTCGAGAAGTTCAGGATGTGTTTGACAACCTGTTCTGGCTCAAGATGGTGCACCTTTCACATTGTTAATCTTTAATGTTTCTGGTGCAATTCGACTCCTCGTGGTTTTCACCTCGAGTGTCGTATTCGGCGCTCATACCGAAACCATGAGAAACAGTGTCTGGAAGCAATTTCTTTCTTCATGAAAAGCAGGTGCAGTGCATTGCCATGTACGTGAACAAACGATGTTGTTCGTTGTGTGGGTCCAAGAGCGTTGTCCAATCAGAGTGCGCATTTTGTCAGCTACTTTCCGCGAGACCGAACCGGGGGACGATCATTGAGATATCCCAAGCGCAGAAGAGGGAATCAATTGTACTGTCGGACGTAACGGAACCTTGGATTGTAGCAGGGTGTTCCAATTGACAGAAAAAAAATAAACCGGCAAGGTCTATACGTAAGGTACACGAACCGCCCGGCCTGTCTCTATATCCTCCTCGGGGTCTAAAATCGCCGCTTTATTTTTCTCGCGCGCCCGGCCGGGCGGTTCACTCCCTAATACTACACATCAGGCGTGCGCGCATTCCGATCCACTCCCGCTCCAGCAGCAGTTCGACTTAGTGGTGCTTCTTCTGGACCTCCATGGTCTCGAAGGCCAGCTTCTCAGCCTCCTCGGCCTGAATCTGCTCGATGAGGGGGCTCAGGTAAGGGCGGTCCTAGATTCGGCATATGTCAGTCCTCCGATGCCAGCGTTCCTCACTTCGGTTCGGGGGCGGGTCCGAAATACCTCCTCGGGCTTGGTCCACTCGTCCTTGGGCAGGAGCTTGTGCTGGTAGGAAAGCTGAACGGCGCGGCGGAGGCGGAAGACACGGTCGTAGGACTCCTTGGGGGAAAGGCGCTTCAGGGCCTTCTGGACGATATCGGTCTCCTCCTCAATGAGGTCGTCGAATCTATAAAGCCGACATATCAGTCGTCGGTTCGAGAGGTTTGTCGCAAGGTCCCAACTGGGTCGTAGTAATTGGATGCGCTTACCTCAAGCCGAGCTTGCGGTGGCCGGCGGCGTTGGCGTACCAGTTGGCGAAGGGGACGGCGAAGGACTTGAGGAAGGGGCGGGCGAGAATGCCCTCGGCCAGCTGTCTGGAAATGAGCGAGGTCATTTTGGCGGGCGGCTGGTGGTGGGGAGGAGATCGGAGTGGTATTCGATATGAATTGCCTCGGAGAGCGGTTTTGCAGATCGCTTGAGGTTGATACACTGGCCAGGAAAATCGTGGAGCATCCCGGAGAGGCGCAAAGATTCGGGAGATCACATGACTGACATCCTTGGGATCCCGGAGGTCACCAGCCACAGCTGACCAACTGTGTGGCGGTGGGGCACTGTGGGGGATCTTGGTTCAATGGTTGTGGACTTGACGCACGGACCATCTCAAGCGGGAATCCTGGGTCCCTTGATGTGGTGATTGGATCTCGGCCACCGATGAGGTAATGAGAGCTGCCAACAGGATGCCCTGCCCATGATAGCACGCACGGCAGACCCTGCTGCCAAATGAGATTTTTGTGATACACCCAAAGCCGCAAGGAACCGGCGGAGGTGGAGCTCATTCTGTGGTCTGAATGGAAACTTGAAACTTTTTTCTTCTGGGCTTTCCGAGTTGCGATTCGGAGTCGCTGACGACTGAGTCGGAGACAGTTTCCGACTCCCAGGGCTTTGGATACCCCAGTAGCAATTTGGTCACTTGCGATCATATGAGAAACGGCATCAAGCTGTGCCAGAAACCTATGGCTCACGTGCGAATGTTCATAGTTTCGAAACAATACTGCGTCATATGCGTTGATCTCTTGCAAGGCTGCAAACAAGACTTGAAAAGCTGTCGGCAGCTCCCGGGTTCTGAAGCCAACATCCGAGGAGAGCCCATTTCGGCGACTCTCTGCAGCTCAGCAAGTCGGGCCTGGAATAAAGCACCTTACCACACCGAGCAGCGTCATCGCACAGGACCCTTCAGCGACCGCATTAAAGCACAGTGGTTCGGCTTCTCTCATCCAGTGTTCCTTTCCCTCCCAAGCCCAGTCTCGTCCAGTCCAGTGGATTGCGCCGCCCATCTCCACCTCAAGGGCACCCTGGACGCTGCGACCCGATCCTGGACGCCCTCCTGCCAAAAGAGACAACCGACGCTCAATCTCCAACTCCCCCGACTGCGCTCCTCCCCGTGCCGACACTAATTCCTGCAACCACCACCATCTTTCTCACCAACTCCTGTCCTTCCTCCTCCGCGCCTCCGCCCTTCACCCCTCACTTCCCAAACCTGCATGTTAGGGAGCGCGAGCCCTATCCGAACCGTTTCCCACTACTCGCCCTAGATCCCTCGTTCCCCGCAAGGCCAATGGGCTGCGATAACCGCTAGTCGCTCAGTGTCACGGCGGCGTGGGAGCGTTCCCCGCATACCGGGACACTTGGAAAGATCTAGCTTCGTTCAGCAACGACATACCTGAACGACAGACACACCCCATATACAAATCACATACAAACGGAAAGTCACGAACGACGCATTTCAGACACCTGACCCAACAATACCCGCACCTGCTCGCCAGAATTAAGAGATATCTGAACGCCGTCTCCTACAAAAAGCTACTCCAAACAGCTATCAAATCCCGGAACACCGCCGCGCTTCCCTCTCTTCCGCCCCAGACCGAATTTCGTCCACTCCCCGCCTGACCGCCGATCGAGCCCAACAGCGAGAGGGGATGTCTCACGACCAACACCACGACCCTCAACGAGGCGCACCGAATACCCCAGAAGAAGAATATGGGCCGTATCCGACTTCAACATATCCCAACTACAGTAGCTCGCGAGCCTACCCAGCTCCGGTTCGTGCAGCGGCGGTAGCCGCCGTAGAGCAAGCCGCTGCGATGCCGACCAACACAGCCGTCACATTTTTCGAGAGATGGGCCGCCGGCGCCTCCGATTCGCAGTTCAACGCCCTCTCCGGCGCCGTGGGAGGTTTCACCTCAGGTGTCGTGACCTGCCCGCTCGACGTTATCAAGACCAAGCTGCAGGCCCAGGGCGGCTTCAACCCCGTCACCAAGGGCAGGCATGTCGGGCATCCGAGGCTCTACAATGGCCTGCTTGGCACTGCCGGTGTCATTTGGAAGGAAGAAGGCATCCGTGGCATGTACAGGGGGCTCGGTCCGATAGTGTTGGGATATCTGCCCACCTGGGCGGTTTGGTTTACCGTCTATAACAAGAGCAAGGATTGGATGAAGCAACGTCATGGTAAGACCAGAGAAGAAAAAATGAGTGGGGAGTTTCAAAGAGAGATCTCCGCTGACGAGAGCAAACAGACAATGCGGTCTTCATCAACTTTTGGTCATCCATCGTAGCCGGAGCTAGCAGCACCATTGTCACGAATCCGATCTGGGTCATCAAGACCCGCTTGATGTCGCAGAGCGTAGCTCACGACCCAGGCAAGCATTACTCACAGTTTCCGAAGTCGTCTAACACCCCAACTTCGAGACCGACACTGCACAGCAACTGGCACTATTCCTCGACAGTGGATGCGGCGCGCAAAATGTACACCTCAGAAGGTGTGCTTTCTTTTTACTCGGGCCTGACGCCAGCCCTGCTAGGCCTTACGCATGTGGCGGTTCAGTTCCCTGCTTATGAGTATTTGAAGACCAAGTTCACTGGTCAAGGCATGGGAGAGCCTAAGCACGACGACGGGGATGGGCCGCAGTCAGAGTGGGTGGGGATCCTAGGCGCTTCGATACTGTCGAAGATCATGGCGAGCAGCGCGACGTACCCGCACGAAGTCATCCGGACGAGGTTGCAGACGCAACGGAGGCCAGTGGCGGGCGCCGAGTACCTGCTCGGTCTGGGCATCAAGGTCCCGCCTTCGATGCTGGGAGACGAAGCCAAGAAGCAACAACCGATATCACCAAAATATCGCGGCGTGGTCAGCACCTTCCGGACGATCCTCAAAGAGGAGGGATGGAGGGCTTTCTACGCTGGCATGGGCACTAACATGATGCGAGCGGTGCCGGCCGCGACGGTGACGATGTTGACGTACGAGTTTGTCATGAAGCAGTTGAATCACGCAAGGGACGAAGGAAGGAGGAAACTGGGAAGAGACCGCGACCCATGATATCCCCTCGAGAGTATATTCTCACGCGTTGTCGGCAATGTGTCGAGGCATCAATGACGAATTTGCTAAGAAGAGGATGGTGGAGACAGCTTAAGGATAACCATGTGCGTGCGGTATGACAAACGAGGCAGAGAAGAAAAGAGCTGTTGACAATAGGAAACGGGGACGGGATTTTTTCCAGATACCCTTAACTTTGGTCGTTAGGTTATAGACAAACTCGATTCAGGTCACGAAATGGCACATACTGCGTGAAATTAGCAGACTTACTAGAAAACCCTAGCTAAATATTATTACTATAATAGGCTCTAGATACTAGTCCTGCTAAGGATTAGGGATATAGTAGCTTAATTATAGAAACTTAGCGTAGCTATAATTATAAATTTTATACTAATTATAGATATAACTAGAACTAAAGAGTTAAAGTTTGCTACTCTATTAGCTTAAGTTATAATAATACTAAAACTCTACTCTATCTTAATATTATAATATTAATACTTATTATAATATTAAAGAAAATTTAACTTACTATTCTAGAAATCTTAAATATTATATCTTAAAAGAGAAATACTAAAATAATATATATAAAGTATTATATTTTAATACTTTTTATAATTTAATATTATTATATAAAGAAGTATATTATTATAATAGTTATTATTAAGTATAAAGATATTTATAATAATAATATCTATAATAATATATTTTATATTTTATAATTAGTATTTATTTTAAAACTTATATTAAATTCTAAGTATTACTAACTATAAATATATCTATAATATAAATAGTTCTTACTATAGTACTTATTTTAAAAAGCGTTTTAAGTAATATAAAGCTTTTTTTAAGTTAGCTTAAACTAGATCAGAATGCATTTTAGTAGTAAATCTTATAAAGATTTATTTAGTATTATTATAATTAATATAGTATATTAAATAATATTTTATATAATACTATTTAATACCTCTTTTCTCTCCTACCTAAATAATATAGATTATTTAGGTATTTACTTTAATAACTTTTATAACTACTTACTTTAAAGTAGAACTATCCCTATTAGTTATAAATAGAGCTATACTTAGCTTGTTTTTAATAATACATAACACTCAGAAAATACAAGAACAAGCCGGCAATTTTTCAGCTTGACTTCATCAGTGCCATTACGGCTTTCCCGCTCATCGTCTCCAGTGCCTTGCGTAAACTCACTCGGAGGCATCCGCCACAGCGCGACCTCCCTCCCCGCCGCTTGAGTGACAACGACGCGCTTCACGAGGAGGTGTTGGAGTCAGGAGGCGAAGGTCTGCTGCCGCCGCTGTTGATGTGACCCTGGTGCTGACCTTGGCCTTGGCCGTATCTCTACGTGAATAGGATCAGTCTCAAAAGACGGAAGAATGGCATGAGGTGGGGTTTTGAGCTGCCGTGAAGCAAGCGGGATGGAGACGTACGGCTTGGTCGCGCGCGGAGCGGATCGACGAACGGGTATACCTATTTCGAAGTCAGCATCACATCGTCGAGAATGCCATGATACTCGACCGAAGAATGAGGCAAGGCGAGATGAAAGTGAGGCTGGTAGTTGGAACACCTACGCGAAGAGGAGGCAGGCCATGGTGAAGGCCGCCAGGGGGGCGGTTACCGTCTGGAAGGAGATGGACGTCAGGATCAGGTCACATGGTTGGGGTGGGGGGCACGTTCTCGTACGAACAAAACGAATGGAGAAACTTACCTTTGGCGTCAGATTTCCTTTGCGCATCTTGGGTGGTAGTGGTGATTTCCCGCCCTTCACTTCATTCTCCTACTGTTGGTGTTTGGGGTATAAGTGAGTGAAGGTTGTATGTGGGCTCATGGGCGAGTGCGGGTGAGCTGATTTGAGATGGGACTCAGGACATGGGGGAGGGGTTGGCGGGGTTATGTGGGTAACGGGGTTGCTGGGTAAGAGTGCGTGGAAGCTTTGGATAAACGGTGTTCGAGGTGTATACGCTGTGCATGATGTTACGAAGGTATGGGGCTGGGTCCCGAGTTTTTCTTTTTTGCTTCTAATGAGCAACTTATCTAACAGCGTTGATTCATGGCATTCCGAGAGGCGGGAGATGCTTGCTGTGAATTCAGGGCTCGGCATTGAGCACTTACACTCGAGAACGGTGGGTGTCAGTGGATGCCACATCCGGTTTTCGCCCGTGGGGAGCAGACTGCACTGACTCCAAGAGAAATCAGTCTTGTATCAGGGCCTCTATGTTCCTCCGCGTGAGTCGATCAAGCAGGACGGGGCAAGTAACGAATCCCACACGCACGTGCAATATCAAAGAGTTAAAACAGATAGTATCAATCTTTCTGATGCTTCGTTACTTATCGCGGATTCGCTTGAAGCCTTGCCGAGACTTTCAAGACATGGGGGGAGTCTCCATCCTCCTCCCAGCCAGTATATCAAAATGACAAAAGTAGTGGCCGGACAGGAAAGCGCATGTGCGATTTTCACTACTAACCTCACGAGCAGCGCATGCATGCTCCCCACCAGTCGAACATCGCGACTCACCACCAAATCTCCGCCAAAGTCACCAAAACTTCAGAATCACGCAAAGAAACAGCAAAACATGAAGTGTCCCGGCAATAGATATCAAAATAATCTTGACAAGAGTGGGATTCGAACCCACGCCAATTACTTGACTAGCACCTGAAGCTAGCGCCTTAGACCGCTCGGCCATCTTGCCTGATGTATTGTGCATTAGTATTGGTAAGTGGAACTTGTATCGCAAGCGTGACTGCATCGTGATGATGAGCATGCCACTTTCCAGGGCGGGCTCTCGTAGAGCTTTAACATTTCCCAGAGCATTGGAAGGAAATTATGACCTTCGAATGTCCTTGATAGAAACTGAGAAGCCCCAAGCATCTTGCCCTGCGCCGTTGGGAGAAGAGCTAAGAGACGCAACGACTTGGCGACTGTCGGATACATGAAGCGTTCGTCAGACGGGTTGTTCAGGTGTAGCGACGCCATCGAACGGCTCAAGTCACGTAGGCGCGTCAATTGGCTCCCCCGAATTGCATGGCAGGACGCATCTTCGCACCATTGCGGACTGAATGGTGTCCAACGCCGGATCCGTCAACACCCATGCTACATCTAAATTGCCGAGTTGGGGCTCATATGCTCTCTGAGAGCGGTTTGCTCCATGTTGCTTCGAATGCAAATAGCCTGCTGAAACGTAAGTCCGCCCATGCACGACGACTCTCGGGTGAACACGTCGTGGGAGCTTTATTGATCTGGCATTCCTTTCGTATGGCCGACAGAGTGTTGGGGGGACTCCTGTCTGGAGCCCAAGGCCTGGAGCCTAAGAATCCTGACGGGCTCTTCAAGACGTAAACACCTATCCAAGTTCGTGCTGGTGTAGTCTCCTCTCTATGGCAGCACTGTAGTGACAACAAATATTCGCTCCCAATCAAGTTCCCGTCGAGTCCTGTGGCCAGCCCTTGAACGTAGAGTGTGGTTGACACCGGTAGACTTGGTCTCGTTACAATAACTTCGGAGTCTACAAGATGATGTGGCATGTGTATTGTTTTGAGATCGGCGCAGAGAACAAACCGGACCGGCAAGGTCGCAAACACACCAATTTACAACAGCAGATGTTCCGATTTTGTAATTTCCGATGTCCAGGCGAGAAGGGATGGATCGTTGGTCTCTCGCAGAATGTCTGAATATAGTCGAGCCAAAAAGCCTTGGTGCCTTCCCCGTAAAGTATAGGCACAATGATTTCGAAAATGCCGAGAAGAATAGGCCGAACCTTCCACTCGCGTAGTTTAACGTTATGAGGCTCACCACATGCGAGTTGCAACGGGAACTTGATTCCGGAGCTGTTAGCTCCTAAAGAGTCCAGCCTTGATTGAACCACAGAGAGATTCCAAAACGGTCGGGGAACGTTGTCGACCGCGTGTCATCGATCAAGTCAGCGATGTAGACGAAACACGTATCTGAGACCTTTTAACACTAAAACATTGAGCTGATAGCTTCAGAGAGTTCTGTACTCGACGTCTTATCGATGCATCAGGTATCAAGACATGCGTAAGGTAGGCCCAGGGACTTTGATAGGCGTCACGTTTCATAGATTTTCGAGAAGCCAACTTTTAGCCGAACTGAATCGTTGAGGTTTCTGAATTCTTGAAAAGACACTTCCTCGGCGCCCCATGTGTGAGACAGCATGGCGTAGGGTAAGTTGGCGTCGAATTTTGAAAGTGTACACATCGATGAGCCACATGGTGGATGTGAAAGGGATGGTAGTGGAAGTTGAAGACCAACGAAACGCAGTAAGACAACGTGCCCAGCGAGGTATGGCAAGGAAAGAGTGTGGTGGATGTGTACAAGACGGAAGAAATGAAAGACACCATGATCAAGACGAGGGAGGCACAAGTCGGTGGTACGAACTGAAGTGGAACATGGCATCAAGTGAAAGTTGAGGCTGACGAATGGCGATGATGGCCGAATGGGCAGCAAGCAACTGGGCGAGTAGGTGGTGTTGACGAAGACGGTATACAAAGAGTTGGCCTATCAAGAACCTAAAGTTCAATGAGGTCCGGTATGCTGCCATTGGTCGACATTTGAAGACTGGAGATATTTGTAAAGGCTGAGCGTGCGGTCCTTCATCATCCACCACGATATGAGACAACAAGCTGAACTGATCTCGATGGCGGGAACGCAAATAAAGCTGGCGCCATCAATAACGGACACGACGTGGGTGAAAGTGAAACTGCACCGCATCTGGCCCTAGGCCCAGCCATCTGGTGTTTCCCCACAGAAGGCCGACGGCGCCAGAACGTTCGCTCCCTCAGAGGCTAAGACCAACTTGGGGTCGAGGGTACGCACGGCCACTGCCCAAAAGCTTAGGCCGGGGTGTAGCAGGGGAAAGCAAGAGCGTTGAGATTGCTACCTTACCCCGTTACCGTTACCGTTCCTGCCCCAACCAGCAAGAGCACTCAATCGGGAACCCAGACACGCAGATTCCGAGCAGGAGCAACTCTCCCCCAGCCAATGGAACTTAGACATGTCCCCCAGCACCACCATCCACCATCCACCATCCACCGGCAACATCATCTCGCTCTTCCCGAGCTGCACCGCAGCGTATTTTCCAGACTGCCCTGAGCTTAATAATTCCACCAAAAAGTCCGAGCTTTTGGTGTAGACTAAGGCACGATGTCGATGTACCCGCCCGTAGTCTGGGTGCCCGCACCGCGCGCAAAATGCAGCCTGCTGTGCATTCTGCATCGCATCAGCCCCCTGGTCCCGGCTGAAGCTCTGCCCATCGAACCCTGTGATTGGCTCGTCCCGAGGACGTCCTCTTGAACCTCCTGTTTACCTCTCAACTTCCCTCGACTCCCCTTAAACCCCCTCCCATTCTCTTGCAATTTCACCAAAGTTGTCCATCGCATCCAGGTCGCGTCATCAGCGCATCACAAAAGTCCAAGTTGCACATCACGAGCGATTCCTCTTGTGTCTTTGCCGTCCAATCACCCTAGATCGTCTGTGAACAGAACAGACGCCATGCCTGTCGAGCTCCGCAAGCGCAAAGCCCCCGAGCCTGCTCCGGCTCCTGCCCCCAAGAAGGCCTCATCAAAGGTCGCGAAGGCGACTGCTAAGGTCAAGGAGGCTGTCAAGCCGGCGAAGCCTGCTGCCGAGGATTCCGCTGAGAAGCCCGTCGCTGCCAATGGCTCCGACAAGAAGGTTAAGGCGACCAAGGGCGCGACCATCGACCTCGACGGCTTCGGCGGCGAGGTTGAGAACAATGACGGCGAGAAGACTTCTCTGAAGGAGCTTGTCGAAAAAAGCAAGGCCGGAGTTGTTCTCTTTACCTACCCCAAGGCCTCGACTCCTGGATGTGAGTATTTAGCGCCTGATATGTACTTGGCAATGTGGCATTGAACCCAAATAACATGCTAATATCGACGTGATATCCAGGCACTAAACAAGCCTGCCTCTTCCGAGACTCCTACGAGCCACTCACCAAGACGGGTCTGGACATCTACGGCCTTTCCATGGACTCGCCCAAGGCCAATACCACCTTCAAGACGAAGCAGAACTTGCCCTACCCGTTGCTTTGCGACCCCAAGGCGACCCTCATCGGTGCCATTGGCCTCAAGAAGCCCCCCAAGAACACTCAGCGTGGTGTCTTCGTCGTCGACAAGTCCGGTAAGGTCCTTGCCGCCGAGCCCGGTGGCCCGGCTGCCACCGTCGACATCGTCAAGGCGCTCGTCGAGGAGGGCGGCGCCGATGCTGAGCCCGCTACTGAGACTGCTGCCGCCGACGCCAAGGAGGAACCCGCCAACGGGGATGCGAAAGATGAGGAGAAGACGGAAGAAGCCGCCGGTGAGGCCGAGAAGGACGAGAAGGTGGAGTAATTATAGTACTGCGATGTAAGTGTAAATTTATGATGGGGATAAATCTTTCAACTGGAAAGACTGGTGGGAGGAATGTGCAAAGATTTGAGGGGTTTTTTCTTTTTCCTTTTTTCTTTCTCTCTTTCTTTCCCCCTTCGTAGGGTAGCTGGGAATCGATTTGCTGGCGTTTATCTTTGATGATTCAATGCACCTTGTCCCTCTTGCCTCGACTTCAACGCGTCGCTCTCTGGTGATGCACGCCGAACGCCATAATTGTCTGTGTATCGCCCCTGGGAACTCCAGCGTTGCAGTTTCGTGAGGGAGGTGATGTGGATACTGCTCTAAAAGTCGGGTTGCAAATTGAAGCACGGCTATTGCTTCGACCGGCTAAACCCCGGCTGCCCGGTCCTGCCAGAAACTGGAGCACGCCGCTTCTCGACTCGGGTGCCGTATCATACCCAACATTCAAGCTCGCCCATCAACGACCGACGTCTCCTCCCCTCTCACCTCAACCCTCGACGTCGCCAATATGGCCTCCAAGGCAGTTGCGAAAGCTGCGGCTGGCGGCATTGTGGAGATTTCCAAGGTACGACGACCCGCGGCCTCAATTGGCCGACAGCAGACGAAGCTGCGCCAAACGACAATCACGAGCAACATCACGAACCCTCCTCCTCCTCCGACAAATGACCCCATTGCGCTCGCTCCGAAGACGAGCTGAAAACTGACAAATCTTCCTCCGTAGAAACAAACCCTCCAGTCCACCGGCGTCTGGGAACGCATCCGCCGCTCCCTTTCCCTCGACCCCAACCGCTCCTCCGGCGTGCCCTTGAACACGACCTTCCGCAACCCGCCCCCCGGCTCCCAGGACCCCCTCGCCTACGACGACCCCGTCACCGCCCCCGCGGGCGACATCGCCGACAACCCGTACTGGAAGCGCGACTCCCGCCGCAACTACCCCGCCCTGAGCGTCGTCAACCAGGCCGACGTCGTCGGTCTGCTGTCCGTCGGCTCCGCCGCGAACCCGCGGGTCGAGCTCATCGGCGAGGCGGGCGAGAAGGCCCTCGTCGCCGCGCAGGAAGAGGCCAAGGCTTCCGGTCTGGCGCCGTATCTCGAGAAGAACGCCGCCAAGGCCCTCGAGGCGAGCAAGGAGACGCTTTTCACCAACGGGCTTCCCCCCACGCCTAGCGGCCACGACTTGAAGAGCGGAAAGTGGGATGTGCATAAGTACAAGGTCAACGAGGACCAGTCTTACGGCGATGCGTAAGTCTGACTTCTGAAGTGGGTGAGATGACCGTGATTTGCTGATAGACCATAGTTACCCTTGCAGGACGTTCACTTGAGCGATTGGGATGAGGGCTTTCAGTGTGAGGGGCAGCTGTACATATGAAGGGTAGATTTCATTAAAGGTTTTCTCAAATCTCTTCACTCTTGTCTCCAAAGTACTTCATTATCTTATGCCGCTTCAATTGGGTAGCTCAGCATCATCCAGCCTTTCCCGTGCTGATACCCTATATTGGACAAACGCCACCTATGCCAGAACCAGAAACCCCCTCAAATTTCCTTCGCCTCCGTCTTGGGAGCCTCAGCAGCGTCTTTGGAGGTAGAACTCTCCCCAGTCATCCTCTCGATGATCTTGACCTTGCCCTGAGCCCTCTTGAACCTGTCGTCAAAGTCGTTGACCGCGTCGTCGGTATTCTCCTTCGACAGGGTCTCGGGCTCAACAAGTGCAAAAGCTGCAGTGACATTCTTTTCGAGTCTTGCGTTTGGCGGTAGGGGCGGTAAAGAGCATGTGATTGGTTCTGTTTGCTGCTGCTGCTGGCCCGGAGTTGATGCAGCGACTGCGTTGGTCTTTTGCGGGAGCGATAGTCTGTTGGCCCAAATGACGGAGCGGCCGTGTATCCTGCCGCTCTCGAGGAACTTTTCGTATCCCTTTGCGAGACCGACGGAGCGGCCTTCAATCTTCCCAGCGAGGATGCCGTCTTCGGTGCCTTGGCGGTAGCCTTCGGAGAAGAATTGCTCCTCGAGGTTGAGGACGTCGTCGAAGGGATCTGAATCCATGAACGACATGATTATTTATCCTTTTCCTTTTCTTTTGCAACCCAATTTGTATCAAGGGTGAATGAAGATAGTTATGTAGCGCGAAGTTTGCTGTGTCGAGATGCTGTTGAAATTGATGGAGGGGTGATTTCCAATGATGGCGGGGCAAATTTTTGAGCGTTTTGACTCAGCGACTTTTCTACATACAGTGAACTTCACTCTCACACACCCGCCTAATAATGAACAGCCGGCCAGCGTCATTATATTTCGCCAACTCAACCACAAGCTTGATTGGTATCCAAACATTTAGAAAACTGAGCACCAACCGAGCACTTACTTCTGAAAGATGCAACCCAATACAGCTGACAAGTCATGTTCCATAGCACAGCTGCGTATTCCGCTTCCAGATTAACGACGATTTTGACGAGTACGTGAAGCAACTTGTTGTGCAATTGTGACCGGATGCAGGCAGAAGAGAAACGTATCGTGATTCCTCATAGAAATCTCAATCTGTCTCAGTCGGAAAGGCCACGGTGCCAACCGTTTCAAGAGCGCAGCTGCTCGTATATGAACTTATCGCGGGAATCTATTCAACCACCAAAAAAATGGAGTATCTCTGACCGATTGCGCCTCGTTCAAGACTCCTCTATGGTACCCGCGGCCCGTGCGATATAGGCTAGAGGCATTTCTTGCAGCACTTTTCACCATTTACACGTATTACCAATACTTTTCATGGGAAGGGGCCTTTGCTTACTCCTCGTAATCACTAATGGCTAAGACTGAGAAGCATTTGAACGAGACGGTCTCCGATGTGCACGTCTAGGCGTCGATGATAACCTATATCAGACAGGAACAAAAATGTGTGTCAAATAAGAAATGTCTAATTGGGAATCGATCTAAATCTATTCTATGACTCTAAAAGCAGAAACAAATAAGACATGGCAAAGTTTCATGTATCATCAATCAAAAACCCATCTACTGCAAACCGAAAAACATGCCGCCGTTTGCACACACAACCTGGCCAGTACACCAGGCCGACTCCGCGGAGACAAGCATACCAACAATACCAGCAATTTCACCAACGTACGCGGGACGACCACCAGCCTCTTCGGCCTCAGCAACGAGCTCGTCCGAGTCAACGCCCTTTCTCGCGCGCATCAGGGGCGCATGCTCGATGAAGCCCTTGATGAAACGCTTGAACTCGGGCGTGTTGCCCGCGTACATCTCCGTCAGGACGGGGCCGGGATTGATGGCGTTGACCGTCGCGTTCTCGCTGAGCTCGCGGGCCCACGTGCGCGTCATGGCTTCCAGCGCGGCCTTGGTGCCGCCGTAGACGCTCTGCTCCGGGAAACCGGCCGACGAGGACACCGAGGACATGTTGACGATGCGGCCGCTGCGGTCTTGCGGGAGGTATGGCTGCAAGGCCTGGACCAGGAGGAGGGGACCAAGGACATTCACGCGGTAGGAGACGTCGAATTGGTCGACCGTGATGGAAGGGAGGAGGTTGTTTTGGGCAACGCCGGCGTTGTTGATGAGAATGTCGACTTGGAACTTGCCATCCTTTTCGAAATGGGCTTTTGCTGTCTCGACGAGCGAGCGAGGACCGGTTGGGGTTCCCATGTCGGCTTGGACGGGGAGGACTTGGATGTTGTGCTTGGTCTTGAGATCATTTGCTACTTGCTCGGCGGAGGACTTGGAGGAGGGGGAGGTGTAGCCTAGGATGAGGTTGCAGCCTTTCGAGGCCAGGTTCTCTGCGATGGCCACACCAATGCCTGGGTTTTTTCAGTCGACATTTCGAAGAGTAAAGGTAGGGAACGCAAAATGTGTATGTGCTCACCTCGAGAGGCACCTGTGACGATTCCGAGCTTTCCTTCCAAAGAACGAGGCATTCCGTAAGTGTTTGACTGGTTCCGTTCGAAATGAGTTGTAAATTTGCACCCAACAGATCAATGGATCACAAAAATGTTGCACTACGTGGGAGGACTAGAAGAGGAAGAAGTCAACAGATGTTGGTAGTAGCTCACGACACTAATGGACGAGGACGACAAGGTAGCTCTTATAGCAAAGGCGAGGGCCAGCTTACCCAGCCTAAGAACTAGGACCCTAGGAAACACGATCTCCTGAATCGGCTCTGGAGGTGAACGATGAACCACCCAATGGAACGCGTCCTCGTGGCAGGAAAGATCCTGGCGCAGCTGCCCCTCGAGACAAGCTCTTGCTACCCCGCTGTCGCAAAAAGCTGGCCCTGCCCCGGGGAGATGTTGGAGCTTGCCCCGCGGCGGTGGACCAGAACCCGCCGCAACGGCGCTGAGATGGGAGATCCCCACGTCATTCTCCCGCGCCAATCCTGTAGCAGGGCTTGATGCGCTGAAAGGTCCCGTCTGCGTAACTAGCGCGAAGGCGTTGTACTGAGAATTCTTAAAGGTTTTTTTTTTTTTTGGTGTTATTGAGACACTGATACGCGATTCTTGTTTTAAAGCCAAGAATGGATGCGCAGTTGAGTGTTGCATACGTGGAGATGTACTGGATGGGGCGTCTTGGACCACCGCAAAAGATTCCGTGCAAATACAAATAAATCATTTCCCAGTAATGTCTGATTCTAAGAAATTCTCGTCAGCGTCCAAGAAGTCGAACTCCATCAGTTCCGAGACAGCAACTGCTGCCGCTCAAACTTGTAAATGGCGCTAAAACTTGCCGGAACAGTAGGCACCGAGACAAGACAAGCGGTAAAGCACGAGATTAAGAGACGGACCGAAATCGAGTGGCTGACTGCAAGTTACGGAGTCAGTTCATCATAGTACTACGGCGCAAACTGTGTTGACAGACATTAAGAGTCCCCCGGCGAAAGGCGCTCAGTCGCAATTGGCGGGGTACTGAGAGACACTCGGAGCCTTGTGCGGTAGCGGTGGTGGGGTCACCAGCAGTCACCAACGACCAGGGTCACTCTAAAAGTTCACCTCCCCTCTGGTACCACTCTGCTCATCACCAATTCCCAACCCACAACACCACAAGCACCCCTCCCACCACCTTAGCCTCGCGCGCGATACTTAACCACACCGGACCACTGGCAAGCCATACAGCCTCGTCACCGCGTCCAATCCTACCTCCGCACGACCCGGAGAAAAAAGCCGCCCACCATGGATATCCGTCTCCTCAAGTCTTCCGACCTCCCCCTCATACAACACGCCAACCTCGAGAACCTCCCCGAGAACTACTTCCTCAAGTACTACCTGTACCACGCCCTTTCGTGGCCACAGCTCAGCTATGTCGCCGTCGACGTCTCCCGACCCAAGCGCACGCCGTACGACTACCCCAAGATCGTCGGCTACGTCCTGGCTAAGATGGAGGAGGAGCCCTCTGACGGCGTTGCCCACGGCCACATCACCTCACTCAGTGTGATGCGCACCCACCGCCGTCTGGGTATTGCTGAGAAGCTGATGCGTCAAAGTCGTATGTCTATTTCTGTCAATTGATCCCACATCTTCCGTCGCCTGGGTCCCCTTCAACAAAACTCCGAGACCTTGAACACGTGCTGACGGATACCTTGCCAGAACTCGCCATGGTCGAAACCTTTGGCGCCCAATACGTCTCCCTCCATGTCCGTGTCTCCAACCAGGCTGCTATCCACCTCTACCGCGACACCCTGGGCTTCAAGACGGAAAAGGTCGAGAACAAGTACTACGCCGACGGCGAGGACGCCTTCTGCATGAAGCTCGACCTGAGCTACATTCGCGAGCAGATCCAGGAGGACCGCGAGCGTGAGGAGGCAGACGAGCCGGCCGCCGATGAGGGCGAGGCTGTCGGCGATGTCGGCCGCGATCCTAACGCCAGCGACAAGGACAAGAAGCGCAAGGTTAAGGTCGGCCGTGGCCTGGGTGTCGGCGAGCTGGTCGAGAAGAACGAGAGCAGCAAGAACTAGAAGTTGAGCCGGTCCGGTGATTCTGTGACCCTTAAAACGCGTCAGCGATGCATCCAAGAATGGAAGAGGGGACGTGTTCTCGGAGGAGACAGCAAAGAAAAGGGGCGCGCGTCCTCCCAAGCGTGCCCCAGTTGCGCTGTCTGAGAACTATTTACTAACCTCTGTCTTGGGGAGTCGTTTGCCGCAATACGCACTTCAAGCTCCCAGAGGGCAACGAACTGTGACTTAGAAGAAGAGGTTCGATGGCATAGGCACACATGTCTCGAAGTGATGCACGGGTTTGACGATTACGATAGCATAAGGCGCATCATAGCACGACAACCAAAAAGAAATAGAAGAGGCACGGTGATTTCATTCCATGAAGCAATGATCCCCTCCCCATGTTGTACGTTATTCAGCTGGCCCGGTATTTGTGTTTTGTCATTACCACCCTCCATTGGCCTTCCTATCCTCCTCCGCCACCAGTTCCCTGGCATACTCAGCGTCTGCCTCAATCCGGAGTTTCTCTACGTTATTTGATATCTCATCAATCTCCTCCACAAGACGCTGCGCCGTCTGCTCGCAGCTCGAGCTCCCGCCCCTTGTCCAGAGGCCCCATCCCCGACCACCACCGCATCTCCCTCTTCCCCTGCCGGAGGGATTGTCGAGCTCCTCTGTCGCCTGCTCGACGCGGACTTTGTCCAGCTCTTCCACCTTTTGCGCCAAGTCCTTTTCCATAGCCTGTATGGCTTTGTTCAGTGATTCCGATGAAGGAGGGTGTGGCGATGACGTCGTAGGGGATATGGGATCGAACCCTCGATCTGCCCCAAGGGGGCACGCGCCCGGAAAACCGCCCTTGAACGGCTCGCGACCGCCGCGACCGCCCCAACCTCTACCGAATCCGCCAGACCACGGATGACCTCCCGAGAAACCTCCACCAAAGCCCCTTCCACCGGTCGGAACGCCCCAGTTGTAAGTGTTTGGAGCATTCATATTCGGAACAGGCGGGACAGGTGGTACACCGGGTGCGGGCGGGATAGGGCCCGTGTGCGTGAACGGCTGCTGAGGAGGCGTAATATGGGGAGCAGGAGGAGTGTGAATCACGGGCGGCGGTGGGACGTGGACATGTACCCCGGGAGGCGGGAACGGCGGAGGTGCACCCCAAGTAGGTGATTTGTGATGGTGTCCTCGACCGCCGCCGCGCCGTCTACCCTCCCTCCTCGACTCTCTATGCTCTCTCCTTTGCTCCCTGCGCTCCCACCTCTGCTCCCTACGCACCCTCTTCTCCTCGCGTCTCCTCGCGTGCCTCTCTCGGCGTTTCTCTTTGCGAAGGGCCCGCTGTTGGCGTTTGAGCTTGCGCCAGTCCTGCGTCAGGGCTTTGATCTCTGCCTTCAGGGCCTTCTCGTCGATTGGAGGTGTCCCTGAAGACGAAGCGGTGTGTGGGTCTCGCGCCTGTTCTCGGGCAGCCGACCTCGCGGAGCGTATTTCTGAACGCAGTTGCGCTACGTCGGCTTTGCTGATGGGCTGGTCTGGATGAGAGAGCCAGTCTGTCACGCGCTGCTTGTACATTGGCAGTTGTGCTGGGTATAGGTCCTCGTAGTCGGGCAGGGAACCGATGGAAGATGTTGACGAGTCTGAGTCGGTCGATGCTCCGGAGGAAGAGGAAGATGACGAGTATGAGCGGCGGTCGGAGGGGTATCTCCCGGGAGGACGACCGCGCCCGCGGCCGTGACCACCGCCTCGATGGCTGGGGTATAGCGGATGGTCTGGCGGGGGTCCTGGGGGCGGCATGTGCGGTCCCGTTGGGAACGGTCCCGGTCCCGGTCCAGGTCCAAACATTGGGACTGGACTGAGTGTGGCATGCCATGGCTGGCCGACGTAAGGTTGTCCTCGAGGGGTACCAGCGTTGTTGCTGTTGCTACTGTTGCTGCCGAACCTGATGCCCCTTTCATCAGCGACGAAGTTGCCCATCCTAATACCGTTGGCATCTGCCACAAATCGGTCGCCGATAGAGATGCTGTCCTCGCTCAGCCTGATTCCTGCAAAGCTCCAACTCCGCGATCCGGAAGGTTGATGGTGTGGCACAGGTCCCTGGCGAGCATGCGCTGGAAACGGCATCGGACCCTCTGCACCAGCCGAGGCAGGACTCTCGATGCTTCGATCAAAAGATTGATCCCAGGCTCCCGGCATCCGCAGCTCCTCCACCTCCGGGGCGAGTCGAACAGTCATACTCCGCGGACGGAAGAAGCCCTCGTTCCATTGCGCGATCACGTCCTCTGCGTCTTCCCTCCTGAAACCTACGTTCGCGGCAGCTGCGCCGGGGTCGGTTTCCGGATCGGAAAGTATCTGGTCCCGTTGCGCGGACGCATGGCTGCTGCTGTTACTCGTACTCTGGCCGCTGACGCTATTACCGCTGGACGCGGCCGCAGCGACGGCGATGGCTTCTTCCTCGGCCTGTAGCTTGCGGTTGATCACAGCCTCGTTGCGAGCCGCGGCGTGGTGGGGAATCAGGAGGTTGGTGAACGTGGCCCAATCTTGCTCGTTGACATCGCGCGCCGCCCAGGCCGGGATGTATGGAACGTCATCTGGGGTTGTCGAGGATTTGACGGTGACGGTATGGACAAGCTGTTCGCGCGGGGGTAGAGCCGGCGGGGGGCGGGATTCGAAGTAGGCGGCGGCAAAATCCGAAATCGCCGTTGACGGTGCGTTGTTTGAAGTACTTGCGTTGAACAGCGAATTGTGGTGGGAATGCGGTTGGGCACCGCTTGTGCGGGGGGTTAATGGCGGGGTGTAAATGACTTCGCTGTGAGATGAAGCGTGAGACGACACCCTGGACGCGGCATCGTCGGACGGGATGCGTGGTGAGTTTGAGCTGTGGTTGGATACCGCGGTGCGACCGTAAATATCGGTCTCGGAGTAAGGGGGAGGTGGGACGTCGTCAATGTCCGGGATTGGTTGTCGCATGGCCATTCGCAGTGATATTCTGATGATTTTGGTATTAAGAGCTTGGTGAAGCTATGACGCCCTGTTATCGGTCTGATTGTAAGTAGGCAACGCCGAATGGATCAGACGTGAAGAAAGGATATCAGCCAAGATGACAAGTAGGACTAAGAAAGGTCAAGAGCTCGTCGGCACGTCGGCACGTCGGCAAGTTGGTGGGATCATATGGCTTTTTCCATAAGCTGGGCTGGCTGGGCTCTGGGCTAAACTCCGTTGACTCAATCCTACACGTCGTGCGTCTTCCAAAGTCCGTCCATCTCAAGTCCCCATGCTTTCCCGCTAAACCTAGTGAACCTTACTGGATAAGGACATCATATACATAGCTGCCTTCCAGGACCCCCGTTCGCGTAGCCTTACGACGTTGAGGTCCTCAAACCTCAAACCACGAACCACGAACGACGGTTCGTCACTGACAACCTAACCTAACAGTGAGGGGTGGACTCCGCCTCTCGGGAGCCCAGGCAGCGCGGCCGAGCTCATGCCAGGTGAAGATAAGCATCAAGCTTGTTTGAGGGACACCCTTGCCCTTGACAGGCGCAGCAGTACCTTAACCCAGTAAGACTATCTTGCGAAGGGGAGGCGTTATTCGCCAAACACCCGAAAAGATGCCACTGCCCAATTGTCTTTCCACTTCGAAGCCCAAGTCGGAGAAGCCTTACTGCAAGCTGCTGACGCGGCCCCCCTGCGAACGGGAAAGGCAGCAGCGCACTCCATCCAAGACCATTCGGTGTGACTGAACCGCCAAGCGCACCGTGGCCATCCACACAAATGACAAAGCCCCAAACCCCAGCCATAGCCCCTCCTCTCCAGTGGGTCTCCCACGCCGTTGGGAATCCGACCCTGAAAGTGAATTGCTCCGACTCAACGCCGCTGCCGAATCAACCGACCCGGTTACCACCTTACGCAGTAGTGATTTGACCACCCCGATGATTATGTACTGTACAGTCCCAGACTATGCATGCCCGCGCCTGATGGTCCCGATGACTGGTCAGGTCCCCAAAAGTTTCTTCGGTTTCGTCTTCGGACCACGAATCACCACAAGGGCCGCGGACACCGTTGTCGTGTCCCAGCAGGGTTGTATGCAAGATATCCTTGCGATTTCGGGCGTGTCCGATATCATCGGTCAGCCTCTGTGCTCCAGAGATGGAAATCAACATCTTCCGGCTTGTAATGATCTGCGATGATAGTTGAAATATGGTTACGAGAGTGCGCGCCGCTATCGAGGTGGTCAGCTCTATGTCTGCTTTGCGCGTATTTGGCTTCACTTACAGATTGGTGATGTAGGTATCGAGCAGCTCCGGAGTCACGAACTCGCTGACGGCGCTCCGGACCTCGACGCCGTTCACGAGGGCTCCGTCTGCAAAGCTTACATGGCTCATGGAGCTGCCCCATTCCACCAAGCTCTCCTCGTCGAAGTAGCTCTCTGGGCAAAGCTTGTAGACACCGCTGAGAACGATGACAGGGTTGCCCTGCTCCTTGGCCGCACGCGCGATGACGCCCGCTCCCGCGTCGGTAAGGATGCCTCCGTTGGCCAGGACGGCTCTTGCGCTCAGGATAACTTTGTTGATACGTGGCATGTAGGCCATCATACCACCGTTCTGGATGCTAATCGAGCTAATGCCGGCGGCACCCAGCTTCTTTCTAAATGATGCATAAGGAACCTCGTCAGTGCCTCTGGTCGGTTCGGATGCGATGAAGACAGTGAACTTTCTCCTAGTGGCAGCGCGTAGGATGAATTTCTGTACGATGGCCGAAGGCCTGTGGACGAGAACGTAGTCGCCGGGATGTATCTGAACATCAGCGGCAGCGGCGATTTGATCGTCGACTTGGCTGATCTCATCCTTGAGCTCCTCGATACCCTCAATGACCTCGGACCTGAGAGCGTGAACCTTCGTCGATTGGCCACGGAGAGGGGTCGAAGTGCCGGAGTCCTTGCCAAATGGCGATCCAGCCATGATTGCGCTAGCATCCGCTGGCGGAGAGGCTTCGAGCAGTGAGAAGAGAGACTTGGAGACATGGAATGAGCTTTGGGAGGTAAGAGCGCCGGGACGGACCGGTCTCGGGCCGCTTGAGATGTAGTCAGATCCCGCATCTTGCTTGGTGTAAGTGGAAGGAGGCCACTGGTGCTCGAGCTTGGAGGGGTCCGGCACTGCCGTGGTCGGAGTAGCCCCTGCCTCCGTAGCTGTCTCGCTTGCGTCTTCGTTTCTGTCCTCCGCCGCCTCGTCTCGGATCAGACTCAGAACTCGTCTTACAATGTTACCAACGACAAGCTCTTTGGGCTGAGCCGCGATGAGGCGCAAGCCGACCTGTTGGACCTTCTCTAGAAGCTGTTCGGCATCAGACCATTTGGACTTGGCAACGACTTGGAGGAGTATATGCGCGGTCGCAACGGCGCAGAGCTCGGAGCCCTGGATCTGTCTTCGCTTCAAGAGCCTGCAATCCAAGAGTTAGCTTAGGATAGCACGGCTTGGAGGGCAAGGCATCATACGAAATTAGACTATCAATTGAAGCTTCCAACGTCTTGCCCTTGAGCGATTTCAGGTACCGCTCGAGGTCCCCTGGGCTGGGCTTTACGGCAGCCATTTTCAGTATGTGAAAGTCGGTGGCAGAAAGGGCCGAGGACGGGGAGGAATCGCGGGGCTGTCGCGAGATGGCTAGGATAGTCGGCCGGCGAGCCGAAGTCGCAGAAGACTGATGAGAAGGTCTGGAGTAGTCTTCAGGTCTCTCGGGAAGCGTAATGCACAATTTTGTGGTTGATTTCTGGCTTGGGTCGGGTCGGGGTGTTCAATTGGAAATTGTGCGAAAACGATTGTGACTCAACATTGAAGCTGGGAGAGAGGCACAATGGAGACCACCCCTGTCGCACCAAAAAAATTCGAGGGGCGATTGGGTGACCGGCGGCAGCTCCAGACTTTGAGTGACCCATGGGGCAGCTGGTGTCAGTGGTCACGCAGATCTCGGCCCGAAGGAACCCGTGCTGTGGACCCCCTCCACTAAAAGATGCCCCTCTATCACTGCAAAATGACGTTGGGGTTCGAAGCAAGCTGTTAGTGATTCTGCCAGTGATGCGTTAGGGCGCGCTGAACCATCCACTAAGTTGGCCGATAAACAAACATGGAGATCTCCTCCGGGGCAAATACCAGCTGCACAAGAGCAAGTCCAGGGTAATTTTTTTGAAAGTCAATTAATTGTCTGGTATGATTCTGTGAGCACAGCACGAGTTTGGAAATTGCCCAGTTTACATCAAATGCCAACTCATTCTTACCCAGCCAAATAGTTGAGCCGCATGTACCTTACGGTAGGTAAGGTATAGTAGGTAAGGTACATGAGATGATCTACATTCAAAGCTTTGAACAAGTTGACAGTGACAAAGACCACAACTTGAGCCAAGTCCCTTGAATGTAGCTCTGCCAGCACCGTAAACAAATATTTGGCAGCTTTCAAGCTTGAGAAGATGGAGACCTTCGCACAAGCTGGATCGTAGTTAAATAAATAAGAACAACTAGCATGCTTGATTGCCGGATGCTAGTGAGTTTATCACCAAAGCCGAATTAAAAGATTTCTCTAAAACGCTCATGAATGCATGAATGACAGCTAGATGATACTATTAGCAGAGGTAATAGGAAGTGATAAAGTAGCAGCGACAACTGATGTCAACAAGAGGTTCCGACGAGCTTTAAACCGCTCATTATCGTAAGTATTCGTACCCATATATGTTCCCTTACTTTGTCAACGAATGACTGAACGGCAAAGGAACACGGATACGAGGCGTGGATCGGAAATGCGACCCTACTCTGACGATAGACTCGATTCTGCAGTTCCCGATTCATAACCTGCCTCTGCTCAATCAAACACCTCAACGATAGTGTCAAAAGTGGAGTTAGTTCTTCACATGTAGGAGCACATGTCGAGCAGAATGGCTCGGGAATCGGCTGATGGATGTGAGCAATCAGATGAGAGACCATCGCCGAAGACCCATGAATTTTATCGAGAGGCAACTCAAAGAAGTAGCTCTGCCCGAAACCCGCACCACAGAAAAAGAGCACCAAAAACCACCCCCAAAGGATTGACGACATCTTAGATTGTGGGCTGAGGTATCCGTATGTACATCAATTACGTAGCCGCTTGGCGGCAGCTGGTCACCCCTGCTCCTCATGACCCCCCAAAAAAATCGACGCAGAGTCCACTGAATCCAGGATGGCTGCAAATGGCAGTCTTCCAAAAAGGACACTGAATTCGCGGCTACTCGACACGTGAACCTTCAGCAGGCTCTCTTCACTCCGTCCCCCACAAGGGAAAGGGCCAGGGTCAACAAGCAGTGTAACCCCCAGCATCAGCACCTGCACCAGCACAGCAGAAGCAGCACCTGGCAGGTGGCCCGGTAGGTGCACACACAAGTATCGCCTCGGCAAAATCCCGTGTGGAAATACTTTTTGCTGGCAACCATCCATCACCGCGGCGCAAGCCGACCCAGCACACTTGCAGAGTGTTGAGAGCTTGCTCCATCGCTCATCCCTTGCCTCCCGCAGCTTCCAGTCGATTATATCCACTGTCGAAGTCCACAGAACGGCGGGCGAAACAGATCGGTCCCTCCTGTCTGTCGTTGACACCTCCAATCAGAAAAAAGTTCCCGTCCATCTCAACCACTACCCCCGGCCTCCTCGACACTGCGAAGTCCCGACAGTCCGACAGTCCCTTCTTTTCTCTCCTCCCTGCCCTTTGGTCTTAGGTAGTCCAAAGCCCAGCACAGCAGACAACAGTCGGCAAGTTTGCGCTGACGGCCACATCGCGGCTTAGTGTTCGTTTAGCACCAGACGGACGAACCTTTTTCGCCGGCGCCACCACTTTCGCGCTTCTTTTTCCTACACGTCGCCTGTCCATGGCGAGTTGATTGCTACTACTCCTTGGATTTGGGGGAAATTCCATCTGGCCAACCCAGGGATTCCAACACTTCACTTCACCACGACGGGATAAAGACCCGATTCTCCATCTTCCCAGTATTGCTTCGAACAAGGCCGCCTCAGCACGCATAATTAGACGAACTCGCATACATTCGCTCGTTACTTCGATTGCAGCGCTGTTCGATAAGTTGCCAAAGCGTCCCTTAACCTAACGCGACAGCTCGCTCATCGCATCCTGTATTGCGCGGAACGTCTGGAACATTCCTGACCAGCAGTTACCCCTTTCTCCTGATACTCGACCACTTCCGCCCTTTCCGACCTCTCATCGAAAACGCCGCCGACCCCATGCCTCATGGACTGCATATCCTGTCAAAGATGAACTCCCTAAATATCATAACTTCGCGCGTCTCTCCACCGCCGAGTCCGGTAGCTTCGCGATCCAACTCCCTGGGTTCGCTTGGCCTGGAGGTGCAATCCGACGACGACGACCAAACCGGCGAGAGCGCGGAAAAGCAGGGCGACAACAACCAGGGCGAATCATTTCCGCTGGAGAAGTCTGCCTTTGGGAAGCACAATTATGGCCATGGCATGGATCTGGCCAGTGAGGCTACGCCATTGATAGGGGAATCGAAAGACACAACCTTGAGGTCGACCTCATGGCACAGCCTGCCGCGGCGCATGGCCGTCGGCTTCATCAATTCGCTACGCTGGGTCCTTTCCATCCTTGTTTCCCCCGGAGTATGGCTCATCGCCTGTCTCTACGACGACTCTGGCGCATTTGCGCCGTTCGACCAACTGAAAAGGCTGTTTGGCTTTGGCGGGCGCAGGAAGAAACTTGCCGATTTCCCTGAATCCAACGCCATGGACGAGAAGTCGGGTAGACAAGGGAGCACTGGATACGGGGGTGTTGGATACTCTCGACCAGTCGGATCGTCAGGGTCATCATCGTCAGGTTTATCTTCGGAATCAGAGTCAGATGCGGATCGTAGAAGGCGAGGTTCTACTAGTCGCCACTCTCGGTCTAAGTCATCGGCAGAGGAAATCGCACCAGCACGAAGGTCTATACGCATCAAGTTACACAGCGACGATGCCCTGCCACAGCGCAAGCACAGGAAAACGCAGTCTGCTACTGCACGCCCCAAGGGAAGTGGTGAATCCGGCGGCTCCGATATATCCGCGCAGCTCAAGTCTCCGACGTCTCCAGCCGGCGCATTGACGAGATACCCAAAGACACCGGCTCCTCCTCGACCACTGATTCCGCGCCGACAGCCTTCATACCTAAACATTGAGCCGACCGATCCCAAGTACCAGAAGACGCTTATCTTGGATCTCGACGAAACTCTGATTCATAGCATGTCAAAGGGCGGCCGCATGAGCACCGGGCACATGGTTGAAGTCAGACTCAACCAGACGTACGTTGGTGCTGGAGGCCAGACCTCGATCGGACCGCAACATCCAATTCTGTACTGGGTCAACAAGCGTCCCCACTGCGATGATTTTCTTAGAAGGGTGAGACTGGCAAAGTCTCCAAAACGAGGGCAGATATGCTGACACACGTGCAGGTTTGCAAATGGTACAATCTCGTTGTCTTTACAGCATCAGTTCAAGAATATGCGGATCCTGTGATTGATTGGCTAGAGGCGGAACGAAAGTTCTTCTCTGCGCGTTACTATAGACAGCATTGCACATTCCGACAAGGCGCCTTTATCAAAGATCTGAGTTCGGTTGAGCCTGATCTGAGCAAAGTAATGATACTGGACAATAGTCCTCTGAGCTATATGTTTCATCAAGGTATGTCGACAAGCAGTTAGCAATAGCCCTCGCACTTAATCTGACTGGTGTGCTTCCAGACAATGCAATCCCGATTCAAGGCTGGATCAATGACCCGACGGATAACGATCTGCTTCACTTAGTGCCTCTGCTCGAGGGTCTGCAATACGTGTCGGACGTGAGGGCGCTACTTGCATTGCGCGGAGGCGAGGACGGTCAGCATATGGCGTAAAGATTTGGGTCTGTAGAGAATACTGGTATTTTGGCATGGGAATAGCGAAGCGACCACCAGCGAATTCAACCACGCGGTGCAGCGCTGTATTAATAAGAAATTCCGAGAAATTCCGGCCCGGAGCCTTGGGTGACATGACGTCGCATCGAATCCTATGTGCTCTCTGGTATCACGCCACGTTGCTGGTGAACTCGCGGGTGCTAATATCAAGATTCCCGAACCCTATGCCCGGGGACTTGGTTAGATTTAGATCAAGACTATGTATATCCCAGCATATTCATGATTGCGTCTGGCTTGTCTCGTACCTGGCTAAACTGAACTCGGCGGTTCGACCTCGGATGTCAACGGACGGCAACTCGAATGATACAATAAATACGTAGTTTTTGCCGAAGGACAGAAGAGTAGCCCGGAAGTTCATTCCGTAGCGGCAACAGTTCGTGGGTCCAGCCACCGTGTTTCCGATGGGTCGAATCTGTTCCGCACCACCTTGGATATGGCACAACCTAGCCACCGAATCTGCGTCTCGATCAGATTCACTCCAGCTTTCTTCTCCACAAGATTCCTTGCGTTCGTTTTGGTAGAGCAGCGAGGATACGAATTTGACAGGCAGGGGAGGGGGGGGCTGGAAAACAAGCTCCGAATGCTCTAGGTAGGCCACCTGGCGGGCCTCGACCAATGGTTGGGGCCATAATGGGTTCATTGTGGGTTTGGCGGGGGAAGGGGTTGGTGACATCATGCCTCGAGTGACGACACCACGACACACGCAGCTGAGTGCTCCAGAAGAGGCAAAGGGGAAATGGGAGCCACAACCTGCTGCAGCAACCCCAGCGGAAAGAGGCTTGGTCGTGGTCTGAGGGGAAGGGGAGGGAGCTTGGGGCACACAGATGCAGCAGGGGAAAGCATTCGGAAGAGGGAGCTCCTGTGGCACGTCTCTGAACCCACCCCTGCTCGTACTGCGTACACCATGCCCAGCTATGGTTTTAGTGCACATGGCTCCAAAGGTATCCTCACACCTCGTCGATGATGGAATGAGACTTAGATCCAGAGCGTCTCCATTACCTCAGCTACTGCGGTAGCTCTGTTTCGCCTGGACGGGATGTTGAGGGCGCGCTTGCTCTCGCTTGGCGGTGGTTCCTTACCACTTGCATGCAGAAGCTGAGGTCACAGGTAGCTCACACGTATTTCCCCTACCTTGGGCACATAAAAGCCTGGTTTGTCCCGCCCTTCTGATCCTGCCTGGCAATCTACACCCTTCTCACAGTCAAATCGAACTTGAGTTTTCCTTTCACCACAAGATACCCAAAACATCGCAACCATGTCTCTGCACTGTGAGTGACCTTCTCTTGCAATTTGGGCGAGGCATACGAGTACCACATGATGCTCTCGATGACGCGATCCTCGCGGGATGCTGCATCCCGTCAACCTCGGACGATTGGAAACAGAGTGAAAGGAGTACAATGGAAAGCTAACGTCAGAATGCGACAGACCTTCCCCCCGTCAAGCCTTCGGCCATTGCCCTCGGCACCATCTTCAACCACACGGCTGAGCTCGCCGGTATGTGATATTTCTATTCCTGGAAGGCCTCAGCCGACCTAACCTTCTCAACAGTCTTGACTCCTCTCTTCGGCCAGACCTACCAGCGCGCCAAGGCTGCCAACAGCAAGGAGGAGTTCCTCCGCTCCAAGGAGGCCAACTCGGCCGCCGTCGCCTGGGGAACATCCCTCGTCGGCTCTGCTCTCCAGTCTTACGGAGTCGGCGCCCTCATCAACGCCACCGGCACCCTGTCCTACAAGGGCGCCGCGTACCTCGGCAGTCTCATCTTCTTCGCTACCTCAGCTCCCGGTGTATGTTCTTCCCGCCGCCGGCTAAAGTGTCTTGACTAACACGGCCACAGTACATCTCTCAGGTTTTTGCTGAGAAGCGTCCCATCGACACCGTCGGCGTCAGTGTTCTTGCCAAGGTCATTGAGACAGTCGGCCTGTCCGTCTTCCTCACCTGGTGGGGAACCCGCACCAACCCCTTCGACTAAGGGGATGGTTAATGCGTTACGAATTGAGAGTCCTTCCTGAAAAAGGAACTTCTCCTGTGCTATTATCAATGGGTTGGATGGGACTGGACATGGAGTTAAAAGAGTCGAGACACTCGACAAGGGAGCAGTGCCATGTACCTACATATTCACGTCTGCTCAAGCCATGATTCCCTTAATCGATAAGATTAACAGCTACCTCACCTGCTCCGATGGAATCATGACTAGACCATAATGCTTAACGACAGTAACCTGTACTGGAATGTTGCTAGACCAAAGGGATTTTTTCATTTTGCGGTCAAAGTTTGTGACAAGATGGAAGCATCGATGGCACACAATCTCACAAACGCGGCCAATCTGCACTCGTGGGGCAGCATAAACTGCGATGGATGCCGGGGTCAGCGCAGCCATACCCCAATTCGAGCAGCGAAGCCTGGTCACAGCATCATGCAACTGCTCTAGAGTTGAGAAGCAGCGAGTTTCCTCCACACCTTCGCACCCTGACGGTTCCAACGAAGGTTTTGATGATTTGAAAATCCTTTATTGAGTATCAACTGTACTCATGCAAGCAACCGTTAGAACGCCGATTCTTTTTTTTCCAACCAGCAAAATCCCATATGTCCGTGCCGCAAGGCAAGGAGGGTATAGTACACCCAACACAGAGCCATTTTGCAATCTTGAACCAACAACACCCAACCAGGTTTTGGCGAAGGATATCTCGTACCTGTTTTATCTAACACGGACGTCTCCTCGCTTCATGGCGGCGCGTCTCAGGTGAAATCGACAATCGTCGTCGTCTTCGTCGTCTTCTTCTAGTTCCAGAAAGACTGCTTCGCGGTCTCCTTCTGCACAAGCTTGACGAGTGCGGAGTAGATCTCGGAGTAGTCCTCACCGTCGTCTTCCTCGTCGTCGGCAGGCTTCTTCTCGGCCTTCTTGGCATCGGCGGCGGAGCGCTTCTCGGTGACCATGACGACGGAGGTCGGGCGCTTCGTCTTGGCGGCGGCACCGAGCTCGGCGCGGGAGGTGACGAAGATGTAGGGGACGTTGTGGTCTTCGCAGAGGACAGGGATGTGGGAGATGACGTCCATCGGCGAGATGTCGCCGGCGATGATCACGACGCCGGGGAAGGAGGTGTTGTTGGGGGCGGAGGCCGGGGACTTGCGGAGGGTCTTGACGACCTCCTTCACACCGCGCTTGAGGGTGTTGTTCTTGGCGGCTGAAGGGGGGAAAATGTTAGCACGCAGCAACTGATTCCAATCTCCGCGCTGGGAGTCGCCAGTTTGGTAAGGAGGAACGTACCCTTGCGAATAGACTTCATGACCTTCTTCATGTTCTTGTCGTCGGCCAGGGGCACGGCGAAGGGCACGAGGGCACCGACAACGGGGAGGCCGTCAGCCGTCTTGGCGGCGACATCACCGGCGGCGGCAACATCGGCGGCCACGTCGGCCTGGAGGTGCTCGTCGAGGGCACGCTCGAGCTTCTCCTTCTTGTCCTTCTTCTCCTTTTTATCCTTCTTGGTCTTGGACACGCCTCCGTCGGACACGGATCGCTTCTTGTCCTTCTTCTCCTTCTTCTCGGGCTTCTCGGCGGCCATTGTTATGGTTTATCGAGCTCGAAAGCGAAAGAGAGATGCGATTGGGCGGAGAAGGTAAAGGGGGAATGGACGTTGGGTTGGCTGCGACGAGGTGAAGCTCTGCTTGAACAGCCAGACTCAATTTTTTTTTACCCTTCCCAATGGCCAAGGCAACTTTTTTGTTGGCGGGGCCCTGGATTTCGGCGGTGGTCAGGTATTTCCGTCCCGTCAGAAGCCCCTGTCTGCTGAGTCAGTCTTCCCGGTTGGTCACGTGACAGAACGACCAATCAGGTGACCAAGGACTCTTGATGTTTACGTTGAGAGAGCAGGTTATGCATGCAAAGCGCAGTGACACCGTTTCCGGTAGTCCTTGACCTCAACCGGATATCCAACTTCAAGCACTGATCATGTATAGCAGCCAGATTCAAACGCTCAGGAGAAAAGAAAACATCTTAGACCCATGTCCCGTGAAAGTAAAGGCACTCAAGGAGCCAAAACTTCAGGACAAAAGAAGTAGCCTCGGTATTTCAAATCATCAAAAATTGGGGTTCTATTCCATATCTCCCCCTCTACGTAGTTGATGTACACGTGTTTGACACAGGGAATCGTTGGTCCGCCTCTAACACTCGTCCGCCGTCGTCGAAGGAATTCTTTTACTCCTCGGAGTCACTGAACTCAGCGCGGCCCTGCTTGGAGTTCAAGTAGTGGTTGCTGCGTCACATGTCAGCCCGCCGTCCAACACAAAGTGCAAGCAATCTTGACGAGGTTCGAGTGCGACCTACCGGTGGGTAGCCCAGTCCATGATGTACCAGCCAGCAATCAAGGGAGGGAGGACGTAAAGAACCTGTCCGCTGAAGCGGCGCCAGGTGTTGAAGACGGCGTCGTGAGCGGCACCGGCGAAGGGGTTCTGGCGGTTGGGGGCAATGCCGTAGGTGATGATGCCTCTCTGCTTCTCGCCACCTGCATATCCGTCAGTTTCTCATTCCTTCCCTGCAGATATCGCATGCGAGAGTCGAGTCGGCGTCGAGCTTTATAGTCCTCCTCCTCTTCTTCAAGTCTTCAATCCATTCGGTTCCCAGAATCCGCCACTCGTACATCGCTCAACCGCGTCTCCGTCGTCCATTGTCGTCGAGAAATTCGCAGTTCAACGTACCAATGTGACCCCACCAGCCGAGGTGGCTGCAAAACAAGTTAGTAAACAGCGATCAAAAGGCGATTGTAGTTGTTGCGCGGCGAGGCGGACAGAGGGAAGCATTTCAACTTGACATCTCGGAAAGCCCGCACAGCGCTAGCATGCCAATTGACCTCGAGAGAAGGCGATGACTTACTGGCTGTACTTTCCGTGAGGGATGCTAGGTCCCGAGGCAAGAGCTTGGGTAGGTCTCATCTTGGCGGGTTGTTGTGGTGGACGGTGAAGTGCAACCGGGCGTAGAGAATCAATCTGCCGGGTTGAGAATCGAAGGTCCAAATCAGACGAGGTTCAAATCTTGTCCCCTTCCTGCCGAACCCGAACGCTGAGGCGCACGTCCCGAGAAGGCTTAGCGCGTTTTTCCCGACTTTCTTGCCAGTGCACCACCCACCCCGACGACCCCGGTCACACCCGCCTAAAATTCCATGACGGAGCTTACCGCAACGACCTGAGGAGCTTTCGACAGCTTCAATCCAACCTGTGCATGCACGACAGCCCGCTCCCAGTCCCCTCCAACGCCAAACGGATCACCCGCGAAACCCGCCGGAGGACTTCACGACTCTTGATACCCCTCTTTTCTCAGCTTCCGAACTTTTACAAGAAAACACAATGGCTCAGGCTTTGGGCTTTGCGTACCGCATGGCGGTACCTGCTGCCATCGGTGTCGCGGTGCTTCAGTCTTCAATCTACGACGTCAAGGGAGGAAGCCGGGCAGTCATCTTCGACAGGCTATCGGGTGTCAAGGAGTCTGTTATCAACGAGGGCACGCACCTTCTCGTGCCGTGGCTGCAAAGGAGCATCATTTTCGACGTGAGGACGAAGCCGAGGAACATCGCCACAACGACGGGCAGCAAGGATCTCCAGATGGTCAGCTTGACCCTGCGTGTGCTTCACAGGCCCGAGGTTCAGGCTCTCCCTAAGATCTACCAGGCAAGTTGCGCTTATCTTCTTCTTGGCGGGTACTTCTCTTTGCTAACCGCCTTACAGAACCTCGGCCAAGACTACGACGAGAGAGTGCTCCCCTCCATCGGCAACGAAGTTCTGAAGTCCATCGTCGCGCAGTTCGACGCCGCAGAGCTCATCACTCAGCGTGAGGCCGTCTCAAACCGCATCCGTTCCGACCTGACCAAGCGCGCCGCTGAGTTCAACATCGCCCTCGAAGACGTCTCCATCACCCACATGACCTTCGGCAGAGAGTTCACCAAGGCCGTGGAGCAGAAGCAGATTGCGCAGCAGGACGCCGAGCGCGCTCGGTTCATCGTCGAGAAGGCTGAGCAGGAGCGTCAAGCCAACGTTATTCGCGCCGAGGGTGAAGCCGAGAGCGCCGAAACCATCTCTAAAGCCATTGCCAAGAACGGCGACGGTCTGGTCCAGATCAGAAAGATTGAGGCTAGCAGAGATATTGCTGCCACGCTGTCTGGCAACCCTAATGTTGCCTACCTGCCTAGCAGTGGCAAGGGCAGTCAGATGCTCATGAACGTTGGACGTCCGTAAAGTGTTATGACAGGGGTTTCGATGGAGAAAAGAAAGACTGGTGATGCTGTATTATAAAATTTGAAGGCAAGTCACCTCTTCAACAAGTGTAATCATAGGGCAACGATTTATGTCCACCGTTCAATCAATAAGAACTCACTCTGCTAGTCCAAATTCTTGCACCATGTATCCCCTCAGAGAGAACGTGATTTCTAGATGTAGAACACTACCTCATCATTCCCGTTAATATGAAACCCTGCTCATGCCCCAAGGAAGTTTTTGAAGTAGAGGTGATAAAGAAAATGCTATTACTAGAGATCTCTAATAATACTCAGCAATGACACAGATGAGAAGGAGACGCTTATGACTACAAAGAGAGCCAGCTGTTGCTCTTTATAGCGAGAATTCGGCCAGCATTATTGTGAGAAATCACTATGAAAAATAATTGAAACTCTTATGCACCACTTTCCACCATTGAGATAAGGGCATGGTCGAAGTGCCTATGTTGGTGCCTCTGAGTGTCAAATGCTCAGTGAAACTGCTGACTCTATAAAGAGCAGAGCTCTGCAATAAACGATGAATAATAAATGGAACTGCCTGTGATGGGCAAATAAACATATCTCTTAATAAGTCTCTGGGATAATATATCTAGTAAGACTAAATATATAGATAGGGGTTACTATAGGAAGGAGGTCTACTCTAGTAGGAGACCTACTCTATATTATATAATAGCTCCTAGTCTGAAAAAAGCAATATTCTTATTATAACTTAAGAAAAAAGAGAAAGGAAAAAAGGATAAAGGAAAAAAGAAAATAAATAAAAAAGTAATTATAATTCTATATCTATTATAGTATCTATTATAGTATTATATCTTATCTAATTCTATACTAAGTTCTTATTTCTATTCTATTTTATTTTCTACTACTAAATATCTATATTATATATTAAAGGTTAGTTATTATTCTAGATATTCTAGTTATTCTATATATATAATATAGAGTGAATATTATCTTAGTTAGTGGTAAAGATAGATTAGTATTATAGAATATTATCCTATTATTCTTATTATTATTCTAAGAATATAGATACTACTTTAATTTTAGTAATATTAGTTAAGTATATATTATTAGATCCTAGTTATAGGTTTTTATTTTTATCTTATAAGCTATTATCTTATAAGTCTTATTAGTATTCTAGAAATAGAGATATATAACTAATTACTTTAGCTTTAGGAACTATAGTGCTAGTAGTACTATATTATATAGTTAAAAGCTTATAGTTAAACTATATAGTCTTTAAGGCTAATTATACTATATTAATTTAGGCCTTTAAGTGTAAGTAAGATTCTAATTTCTTCTTAGAGTTTATAATAGGAGTATAGGGTTTAGGGTATCTATTATCTATAATTTATATATATATATAATATATTTTTATAGTTATATAGGTAGAATATTTACTATTAGTAGTATTATTCTTATAAGATCTGCTAGTTATAGTTACTATAAGGTCTTAGTGTTTAATATTAAAGGTGGATTTTATTAAGAGGGGTAGATAGTAGAAGAAATTATAATAAGGTTCTTTATATAATCTATAGTTATATAGATATATAGATAGCTTTCTCTTTATTTAACCTTATATCTGCTTACTTATTTATTTCTTAGTTTCCTCTCTATAATTAGTATTAATATATCTATTATAGTTATAATATATATAGAGGAGTATATATTCTAGACCTTTAAAAGGTTAAGTAATATTAATATATTAATAGTTAAAGTGCTAGTTTTAATAGTTAATAATAAGGTTAGATATTATAAAGTTTGCTTATAGTGCTATATTATTAACTTTCTTAGCCTAGTTCTTAGTGTTAAGAATTATAATTATTATACCTCTTATATAAGTAGTAGTAACTGCTATATAAGGGGTGTTATTAAGAAAGCTAAATAAGTCTAAGTAAACTATATTAAAGATAATAATATTAGCCTCTACTAATATAGAGTTATTAACTATTCTAAATTAGATATTATTTTTAATAAATTAATTTATAGTAATTCTTTTCTACTCTTATTTATAGACTATTAATTAGCTAGAATATCCTATAATAACTATTAAGTTACCCTATCTATTATTATTTAAAGTAGATAGAAAACCTTTTATAAATAAGGTGAGAATGAGTTAGATAATATAGTTTTAGTTAGTAATATTAGCTTTTAAAGTACTAATATATTATTTATTACCCTTAACTATATTTATAATAACACTATTTGCTATAGAGTTATTAAAGTAGAATAGCTTCTTACTAAGGTATTTAAAGAAGTTTACTATATCTATATTAGAATAAATAATATTTATATTTCCTTTATATAGGTTTTTTGCAGCCTATTCTGCGATTTTGCTCTAGTTTTATTAGTTAATAAGAAAGGTAGTAGATAGGGCTCTAATAGTTTCTATATAGAAAAGGAATAATATAAGGTGTTATAGGAAAAAGGAAGCCTTATAGCTATAAGTATTATATACTTTTAATATAGGTTTAAATTAAACTATATTCCTTATAGTAATAATAAGCTTTAGGTTATAGTAAGTAAGTATTATCTACTATTATGCTTCTAGTATATAACCTATCTTATCTATAAAAATAGCAGATAGTAACTATATAGTATTATTATTCTTATTATATATAGATATATAATTAGTAACTATATATAGAGTTATAATAATAAAATAAATTTATAGAAGTACTATAGTAATTAGTATATCTATATTACTAATAGCTTAGATATATTCTTTTAGAGTCTACTTAGGCTTAGATTAGAGTTTTATAAGGGTATTAAACTTAATATCTTTATTTTCTTTTACTTTTTCTATTATAAATAGATACTATATTACTAAGAAATCTAGATTAGTAAGTAGATATTTATAATTTTTATAGTTATCTGCTATATTAATAGAGTGAGTAATTATAGATATAGTACTATCTAGTCTAATCTAGAGTTTATCTAGGTTATGCTATCTATAACCTATAATAGCTACTATTATAATATAGTAAGTATAAAGATAATAGATACTTCTAGAATTATAGAGAGTATATTTAAGTTTAGTAATAGTATTATTATAGAGTTTATTAGAATATAGTAACTAGATTACTCTAAGAGAAGTGTTATAGTTTAATATAAAAGTAATATTAAATATAGCTAATATCTTTTCTAAGTCTAAGCTGCTACTAAAAGTAAGAAGTTAAGCTGGATAATAGTATAATATTATAGTAAGAATATTATAGAGAGGTTAGAGCTTTAGTTATATAAGTTCTAGTAGATCTTAGTAGATATTATAGTAGTATATAGTAGTGAATTTTAATATAAAGTATTAAATTATATTATAATATAAATCTTCTAGTATTATAGATATCTTAGAAATTACTGCTATCTTAGCTTTAATAGTGTCTTAGAGAATCTAGATATAGAAGATTATTAGTATTTACTAATATAGGAAGTTACTATTAAATACTATATAGATTATCTATTCTAAGATAGTAGACTTATAAAGGGATTTAATTATATTAGAATATATTAAGAATTTAATAGGGAGTGCTTTTATAGATAATAGCTAGTCTTATTTATATAGAATATAAATACTAAGGTAGATTATATCTATAGATCTATTTAGGAGTAGTAAGACTTAAATTACTAGGCAGAAAGGTAGATAGTTATATATAAGTATAGTTAGGTTAATATTATTAAATACTTATAGGAGGATATTAAGCTATTTATTCTTATCTATATAGATAGAGAAGAAATAAGACAGGAGGCTAATAGTAATAAGTATATATATATCTTAAAAAGCTATATTCTTAGATAGGTTATTAGTAAGCTTAGGTGGTAGTTAATTAGAAAGGATAGTAATAATATTAGCTACTATATCTATATCCTAGTTAGACTTAGCTTCTTTATAAATATACTTTTATACTTTATATAAGGTAGTATTATATTTAGTAGATAGTTCTAGTATTTTAGTAATAAGATAGTTAAGTATATATTATATAGGGGTATTAGTATTAGATTTATCTAGGAGGAGGTTTTATAGTATAAGAGGTAATATATTAGAGAGAATAACTTTAAATAATATATTAATATTAGATATAAGAAGGCTTTTAATTATTAGATCTAGTATAACTATGCTAAGGTATTATTAAATAGTGCTATTAGGTTAGATACTATATTTATTCTTATTTAATAGCTATACTAATTATAGATCTAGAAAGAGTGCTACTTTATAAAAGGTATAGGTTTCTAACTTAGCTATACTATTATTATTAACTTTAAATTCCTTATAGTTAGGTATTTATAAGGCTATTATATATAAGATATCTATAAGGAAGACTAGTTATAATAGTATTAGTAGTAAAGGCTTTTTAGTACTAACTTAAATAGTTCTCTAGTTAAGCTAATAGGGGTTACTAGGGTTTTTAAAGTAGTAAGATAAGGTATCCTAGATATATATTAGGTTATTAGTTATATTCTTAATATTATTAGATAAGGTAGAGAGAAATTAGAAGATACTTACTTAGTTAGGGGGAAGTATTATTAAAAGTTTTATATCTATATCTTTTATAAGAATATTCTTTTACTACTAATTAAAGTATATCTATACTAACTTATTATTAGTAGTTAGCTATATTATAGCTAACTAAGTCTATCTATAGTTTGCTATAAGTATAATAGTAATATAATTATAAAGTTTCTAAACCTCTAGTATTAATAATAATAATATAGTATTATTTTACTTAGTAGCTTTAATAATAGGTATAGAAGTTAGAGTATAGATAGAGATCTTAATTCTTATAAAGCAAAAATATTTGCCTTTTATTTTATAGTAGTATAAGAGTTAAAGTTTTCTAGAAAGAGTGAGTAACTTAATAATAGTGAGGAGAGTATAGATACTATTTAGGTTTAAACCTGCTTTAATAAGTGTAGATAGGAGATATTCTATAATAAGTTTATTAGTTCTAAGTAAGTATATAAGCTTTAAGGATTCTAGAGATATATTTTAAGCTTCTAATATAACTTATTATATATTAAGTAAGAGCATACTAATTTTAGAGATATTAGCTATAATATACTTATAATATTTCTTATTAATAGTATTAATTAGGAGGTTATTAATTATATTAGTAATATTAAGTGCTTCTAGTAGGGTAGTGAATTTAGGGATCTTTCCCTTATAGTAATTAATATTAATATAGATATAAGGAGGTAATTCTTTATTATATTTAGGCTTATTTCTCTAGGGATTAATAGAATTTATATTATTATATATAATATCCTTATTATTAAAGTCCTAGTTAGTAGATATATTTCCCTATCTATTATTAATCTATAGTATATTATTATTCTAGATAGTAGTAGTAGTTACCTAACTATTCTTAATCTAGGAGGTATTCTAGTTATTAATAGTATTATATTAATTCTTAGAAGTTTAAGCTAGGTAAGTCTCCTCTATAATAGTATACTAGTCTTTAGTTATAGGGGGTTAGGTAGTGTTATTAGTATAGATAGAGGGGCTCTAGTAATTAAACAGGTTTAGGGAGTTCTTAGTAACTATTAACTATAATTATTAATATTTAGCTATAGATATATATCTATTTAGGGAGAATAGTTAAGTATAGTTAGTAGATTTTTGCTAGAGAAATTTATCTAGGCTATATTAAAGCTAATTAGTAATAATTAGGTAATAAATAGTAAAGATATTAGTAGGGTTTTATAGATAAGAAGATTAGAGAATTTTTAACTTATAAGTCTAAAAATATAATAGGTTACTACTAGAAGTAGTAGATTACTTAGAGTCTATTATATTAGATTATATTAAAGGCTAATAATATTAGAAATCTAAAGAGGTATTAGTGAGGTTTTTATTAAAGTTAAGAGTATAAATAGTTATTAGTAATAATAATAGCTTAAGAAGAAGTAATTTAGAAAGAATAATAGTTAGAGAAGAGTTAAGGATTTTTTATTAATTAGGTAGTATTTTAGAAAAAAGTTATAAGTAAGGAGGAAAAAAGATAAAATAAAAATAAAGGTAAGTATTAGGAGGAAGATATAAAGGCAGAAAGTTAGTAAAAGTGGGTCTATAATAGTTAGTTTAATAGAGAAAGGAGGTAAATTTTTTTAGTAATTAATAAGATAAAGATTAAAACCTAGTTATCTATAGCTAATAAATTAAAGCAGAAAGTATATATTATATAAAATATAAGAGGTAATAATACTTATATAGATATAAACTTATAATAGAAAGATGCTTTATTCTGTTATATCTATACCTTATATAAATAATACTCTATTATATATTATAATTTATAGTACTTATATACTAGATTAGGGATATCTTATTTAATAATACTAATAAGGTACTAAATAGGCTTAGAGTAGCCTAACTATTTAATATAATAGTAAAGTTTGCTATTATAAGTATTATAGATAAGAATTTTCTTAATAATAAATTTCTCTTTATTATCTTATTATAAGAGACCTAGAAGCTAGCTTAGTTAGTTAAAGAGATCTTTTTAAACTAGTTTAAGATATTTAATAGATATTTTAGAGTACTATTTAAGCTATAATAGTAGATAGATATAGTATCTTAATAGGTTAATAACCTTTTTAATCTTAAATAGTTCTTTATAAATATAAGAGAATTTAGTCTAGCTATTAAGATAGTATTTTAGAAGCCTCTTTTTTAAAAGTTTAATATAGACTATATTACCTATTAATAACTATAGAGATAAATAGTAATTATTATTATAGTAGGTCTTTATCTTTATAAGGGAGATCTAGTAAGCCTCCTATACTTCTTAGCAAATCTTATATTACTAGAATCTAAAATCTATAACTAGTTAATTTATTAGAGATAAAAAGGACTTAGCTGTTCTATTAAAGAGAACTTTATAGGAGATATATTTTATAGTAGCTAAGACTAATATATTAAGTTAGACTAGAATATAAAGCAGGATATCTTTCTAATTAAAATAGTTAAGTTAGAAACTAATTAAAGCTTAAAATATATAGATAATTATCTAAATAGTCCTTTTAACTTATCTATTAGCTTAATAATAATATATTATAGAGACTTTAAGTTAGATATTAGTAGTAGTATATAAAAATATCTATAAGGCTAAGACTAGCTTAGAGTTAATATTAGAAATAAAGATATTAAGTAGGCTCTAGTTAGAGTAGATATTATAGATATATAAAGTAGCCTATTATTCTATAGTCTAATCTATATAACTAATAAGTTTTCTAGTAAACTTAGAGGTTTTATCTATAAGAAAGAGTATAGTATTATAGCCTTACTTTAATATAGGCAGAGCTATAATAAAGTTAAGATAAATTATAGAGAGAGGTATATATAGCACTTTAATTAGAGTGAGGTTACTATAAGAGGTATTTTAATCTAGTTTCACTTTATAGTATTCCAGATAGTAGATAATATATAATTACAGTTCTCAATATATATCCCAGAAAAAATAACTTTATTATAGGAAGTTATATACTTATCCCACACTAATATATACTCTATTATTATAAGCAGCTTTATAAATATTAGGTATAACTATTTATAGTATATAAAGGTATAAATTATCCTTATCTTAGAGGTAGAAAAGCTTTTAATTATTAAGTGAGAAGCTATATAAGTGGTTTTAATTAGTCTAAATTATATTATTATAGATTTAATAAAAGGTAGGGTCTATTAGTAGTGCTTTAAGGATCTTAGAGCAAAATTTATTAGATATTATTAATTTAGTAGTAATAGTATCTATTTCTATAGTAGTAGGGGGGTTCTATACTATATTATTAATTTATATCTTATCTTAATACTATTATAGCTAAGTATCTTAGTATATTATAATCTAAACTTTATATAATAGTTATGCCTTATTAAGTGTCTATATCTACTTATTAGGTCTAGTTAGAGCCTAGATATTATTAAAGTTAGATAGGTCTAGATTATTATTAGCTTTATTATTATTATTATTAGTAAGCAATATATAGAGTAATAGAGTAGAAATTAGCAGTCTTAATAAAGTATTAGTATTAATATACTTATAGCTAGGATACTATTAAATTATAATATAGTCTATCTATTTAGTGAGTATAAGCTTCTAGTTAACTAAATAGTAATAGCCTTTTAGCTTACCTAAACTAACTATCTAGAATATATCTCTAACTACTATATAGTCTAAAAGTATATAAATTATACTATTATTAAGGTAGTGTTCTAGTTTATATAGTAACTAGACTAGGGTAAGGGTCTTAATTTCTATAATAGTATAGTTTGCTTTAGCTTATAATAATATATATAATAAGAAGAGAATAGGCTATATTTTACTATTAGGTTATTTCTAGTATAGAGCTATACTAAGGCTCTTATAACTACTATTAATATAAAGGATAAATAGTTTAGAGTAATCTAGAAAGGTATAATCTGCTATATTAATAAGTTTATATTTAATATAGTTCTATACCTTAGTAGTATTAGTCTATATATACTAATATTAGTTATTTTTCTTATAATATTATACTTTCTTTACCTTAGATATATTATCTATAATTAGAAGTAGAGGGGGCAGTTAATATTATATAGTAAAGATATTATATTATAGATTCTTAGAAGGTAAATTATAGAACTCTATTATTTTAATCTTTATTAGCAGATTAATAATTTATATATACTTAAAGATAAATTTATAATAATAGTCTATAAAGTCTAAGCTGCTTTCTAGATCCTATAGGTTAGTTAGTATTAGAAGTACTAGAATAGCTTCTATTTTCTAATAGGTAGTGCTTAGCTTTAATTAGGAGATTTAGTATCTAAGTATCTCTAGCTCTAGCTAGGTAAAATAGTATTTAGATAGAGAGAAATAGTAACTAGACTTTTAAAGGAGTATTAATAAGAGATATAAGTATATTAGATATTCTTCCTTTATCTATAAATAGATAATAATATTATTAATATATATAAGTATAAACTACTAGAGGTAAGGTCTAAATAGGTATTTTATATAATATTAGAAAAAGGCTAGAGATAAGATAAGGCTTATAGTAGTAACTATAAAATATTTATAGCTATAGTAAGAGGTAATAAATACTATTTTCTATTTATCTTTAAGTATAATTAGTTAATTAAAAAATCTCTTAGTAATATTAACTACTAAGAAAATATTACTACTAGATAAGGAATTAAGGATCTTATTCTATTAGAGTAATAGGTAAGTATCTAACTTTATCTTAGTATTAACTTAATAGAGGTTAATAATAATATACAGTTTACTATTCTACTAGATAATAAATACTAGAGCAGCTATTAGATAAGGTTTTTCTAAGAGTACCTTTTTAATAATATTAGCTTCTAGTAAGAGATCTAGAATTATATCTATCTCTATTTTATTTTATTAAGATAAGAAGTATAGGTATTAGTAAAGGTTAGTAATATTAGTATTATTCTTAAATAGGATAGATATATTAATACTATTATTAAACCTATTTATATTAGAAGTAAATAATAGGTAGAAGCTATTAATAAGTTATTAGATTTAATATTTATAGTTCTAACTCTAATCCTTAGATATATCTATAGTAATATCTAGGGGATTATTATTATATTCTTATAGAATATAAAATAGATACCTATTAGAATACTTTAGGTTAAGAGGTTTATTATCTAGGCTATCTAGGCCTAGTAAATCTATAAGAGGAATAGCTAAAAATATATTAATAATAAAGAAATCTACTAATAAGGTAACTTTAATATATTATAGTAAGTCTAGGTATTATCCTTTATATATTATTATTAGAACTAATCTAAAATTTAAAAAGAGAGGAATATAGTTCTGTCTAGTAGTAATAGTATATAATAGTAATCTATATAATAGGTATTATAGGTTAGAGAAAGAATAGAGTTATAAAGTGTTACTATAAGGTGTAACTAGTAGTACTTAGTGTTAAATTAGTATATTAAAACTATAACCTAGAGGAAGAATATAGTTTTAATCTATATATACTTATACTTATTAATATTATAATAGTTAATATAGTATAGTTAAGGTAATAGAAATAGAATTACTATTATCTATAACTAGGTGGTTATTCTTATATAGATTACTCTAATAAATATAAAGGGTATATTTATATAAGAAATATCCTCTAAGAATAAAGTTATAAGATATAGAATTAGTAATATATATTAGTTTATTAACTTTAAGAATAAAACTATCTTATCCTTATAGAATAATAGGAATAGTAACTATAGAGGAAATCAAAGATCCCCCCTAGCTAATACCTCTAAGTTAGAAAGGTTTATAGAGTTTAATATTAATATCTAGATAATACTTATTTATAAACTTTTATTTAATTAGTAATAGAGCTAAGTAAGTATCTAGCAGAGCAGTATATCTAAGGCCTAATAGGGTATAAATAACTATATTTAGATAGGAGTAAGAGTTAAATTAGTAGAATATTCTATTAACTATAAGAGATATATAAGTCTTAGTATAAGTATAAGAGGAAACTTAGATTATATATTTAATATCTAACTAATCTAAGGCCTTATTAATTATAAGTAAAACGCTTAGTATAATCTGTTTATTCTCTATCTATAAAATGTTATTTTTTAGGAAAGATTCTAAATTAGAAATAATAGAGAGTGAGATAGTATATTCCTTATATTAATCTATATCTATCTTAGTTATAGGTAATATTAGAGGTTTAATATTAAGAAATAAATTTAATATAGATAGAAGAGTTTATATATTATTATTAATTATAGTATAATAGTTTAGTATTAATAAAGGCTAGAACTATAAGAGCTAGAAAGAATAGCAAATAATATAACTCCACCTATAAACAGACTAGAATAATAAAAATAGGCTTAAAAGATATATAAAGTAATTTACAGATCTAATTAAAAGAGATCACTAAAAATAAGTATAAATTTGCTGAGAAAACCCTAAAAAACTTAAGAATTAAGTATTAAGGTATTACTAATAATAATAAGTTCTCCTCTCTTCTATACTCCTCCTCCCTCCTTTATTATAGTTTTTCTATAATAGACCTATATACTAAGAGGGCTCTCTTAGAAATTATACTGCTAAGTCCTACTTATTCTATTCTAATTATCTCCTTAAAACTCTTTATAATATTATAAAGAAGAGTCTTAATAGATAAATAAATCTATTTATATAAAAAATATATAAAATTCTATTTATAGACCCTTCTATTTAATAGTTTCTTTTTAGTAAGCAGTTTTACTATTAAAAAGGTTTATTAGATGCTATTATTTTCTATTATAAACTATACCTTAATAATAGTTTTATAACCTCCTCTTTCTTATTATATTCCTTATTCTATTCTAAACCCTAATATAACTAAAACTATTCTCCTTACTAAGATAGGTATAAGAAATTATAGTAATATAACCCTTTAGGAGTATTCTGCTCTATCTATTTCTATTAATTAACTCTCTATTAGATATAGTTTTCTCTATTATAGTTATATTTATTTAAAGTATTAGAACATTTAGGATAAGATAGTATATCTATAATTATAACTTATAATTAAGGTTTAGTATTTATACTTTAACTTAGTATTAAAAGGACTTATATTTAAAGTTAGTATTCTAGATAATTAAGTTTACTATTTAATATATTAAATAAAGCTAACTCTAGTAAATCTCTTAGAGGGAGAATCCCAGGCTTATTATTATCCCTAAAGTTCTCTATATTATTATCTAGAAGTGAGGATTAGCTAGATTTAAGTATAGAGAGTTATATAAAAAAGAAAGGATTTTTCTTAAAGTTTTATTAGCTATATAAGGTATCTTATAGAGTAAAGCTAATATTAATAGATATATTATAGAATTCTATAGTAATAGTAGAAATATATTAGTTAATTAGAGGGATTTCTATATTAGTAAAAAGTTCTCTATTTCTCCTAGCTATATAGCTAAATTATAGTAATAAGATATCCTCTTAAAGGAATACTTAGGCTTATTTAATATATCTAAGTTTATATATAAATCTATCTCTTTATTAGATTAAATTAACTATATAATAACTAGTTAATAGAATTATTCTAAGATATACTAGAGCCTCTATCTTATAGTACTATCTATTAAGATTATTTATAGTATCTATAAATTATTAGTTACTTTCTAAATTCTATATAAAGTCCTAGTAAAAGTAATTACTATTTACTTAGTTTATAATAATTATTGCTTAATAACTATTACTATAATTAAGTAATAAAAAAGTAGCTATAATATCCTAAAGGTTACTTATACTTTCTCTTATTATACTAACTATATCTACTATAATCTCTATTTTAGATATCTAAGATAGCTCTTAAAGTAGAATATAGATAGAAAGCAGAAACTCTTTAATTATAAGTCTAAAAAGACTTATAACTTTAAAGTTATCTAAGTTTTCTTATTTTATTAGTATTTCTTATATATTATAGAGGTTAGAAAGATATTCTACCTTTTCTATACTATTAATAACTAATTCTCACCTATATCTAGTTATTAGGTAATCTGCTAACTATTAGTTATTTTATATATATTAAGAAACTACTAGAATAGGTTAATTATTATTTAGTATAGGGTTAGTAGGTCTTATATAGTTAAAAACTACTAAGTTATTATAGGATTTAAAGATAACTTATTTTACTAAAAAGAGTATAAGATATAGTAATATTAATAGTTTTATAGACCTAGAATAATTATAATACTTTAATAAATTAATTAGTTATTACTAATTATTTATTTTTTTATATTTCTTAATCTTATCTCTTATTACTATATTTTAAATAGTTAGGTACTTTAATAATCCTTTATTACTTTTTAAGGTCTTAGTATTAGATATATTAATAGGTTAGATCTATAAATAAATATTCTTAGATATAAATAGGTTAAGACTTATTCTATTAGGTAAGAAGGGCTTTAGGTCTATAAATTATAGGATATACTTATTCTTCTAGTCTTTTATTACTTTTAGTACTATCTGCTTTAGTATTCTCTTCCTATCTTTAAAGATATAGTCTTAAATAGTTCTATCTAGCTTTAAAGAGACTTAATACTTTTTAAATAGCTCCTTATTTATAAAAGTTACTAATAGCTAGTTAATTTAGGTTCTTTTTCTTACTTATAGAAGCTATTTTAGTAGTATTAGGCTTCTAGATTATATAAAAGATCTAAACTAGTTAACTAGATATAAATTAGAAGTCTATAATAGAGGTTTAGTATAGTAAAGGTTAATTAGATATAGTTATCTTAATAAGACTTTAGTTATAATAGCTAGAGCTTTAGGTAAGACTCTAGTTATAATATATATTAGAGTTTATAGTCTTTTCTCTACTCTCTTTTCTAACTACTAATTATTATAAAACTAGTTTTATCTATTATATAAGTTAATTAGTAGCTCTAAAAAGACTATTCTATTTAATTTAGATACTTATAGGTAGATAAATAGTATATCTAGAGCTTTCTTCTTAAGCTAGGCAGTTATATTATTTCTTAGACTTCTATTATTAAAGTTATCTTTTATATCTCTAATTATATAGTACTAAAAGGGTTATCTAGTTTTAATAGGTTTTATAAGGTAATATATAATTACTATAATATCTATAAAGTATATTAGGGTCTTAGTCTTTAATATTCTAATAGTATTATATAGATTAGTAATAATATACTATAGTTTAAAAAGAGGGAATAACTCCTATACTGCGTCTAGAGTTTTGCTTTAGTATTTAATAAGTATATATTTTATTAATAAATTAGAGAGATATATCTAGCTAGTTATATCTTAGTATTATAGAGATAGAGTTTTATATTTAATTATTAATAGCTAATACTTTAGTTTCCCTATAGATTTAAAGCCTAATATATCTCTAATAATCTGGTTTTATATCTAAAATTAGCTCTTACTTAGTTTATTAAATATAGAATCTATTAGTTATCTAATATTAGAAGTAGAAAGCTTTAAAGATCTTAGCTCCTAAATATAGTTATCTAGAATATTATTATTATTAAAAATAATCTTTTTTATTATAATATTTTTAGAAAGAAAGCTAGTAGGAGGAAAGAGTAAGTAATTTATAGACTAATAGATAGATTAAATAAGAGTAATTATAAAATCTAAAAATATTATAATATAGTAGTTAATATTAAATATCTCCTATCTAAGAAAATAGGTTAAGTAGTATATATAAATATAGATAAAAAAGAGAAGATCTAGGAGACTAAAAGGGGTAATAATACCCTCTTATACCTACTAATCACCTTAAAGTACTAGTAATTTATTAGTATCCTATAAAAGGAATAATTAACTTCTTTCTCTCTTAGCTCTCTTAGCTTTAATAAAGGTAAAGTAAACTTAAAATAAAAAATCTAATAATATATCTAATAGTAAATTAGAGTAGTTATTTATAAGAAAAGAATAAAGAAAATAGTAGCTATTAGTAGTTATTAAAGTAAGAGATCTAGTTATAAAACTAGGTAAATATCCTTTTCTATTCTCTAATATTAACTTTTCTTCCTCTAATAGTTATCTTTCTCTCTATTTCTTAATCTTAACTTAGCTTCTCTAAATTCTTCTTTTTATATCTATAAATTACCTTCTCTTATTATAGCTAACTATAACTATTACGCTAACACTATAACCTGTAAAGTAGCAGGATATATGCTGCACTTAATAGATATATATAAGGTTATATAACCTATTACAGAGTATATATATATAGTTTAATACTACTACTAATATAGTTAAGTGGAACTTAGAAATAGAGATATATATTAACTTATAGGCTTTTAATATATATATATAAAGGAAGCCCTGAGTTCTATGTAATCCTTATCCTAGTATGAAACTAACACTAATTAGTAGTTAACCTTATATATTATACTACTTAACTTCTATAAATTAGTAAGGATTACTTAAAGAGGTAAAGTAATAACTCCTATACTAGGTTTATAATCTAGCATATAAGGGACTTATCTTTATGCTACCTAGGTTATTAGATATAAAAGGTAGGTCTGCTTATAGTATACCTATCTTAAAGATCTTAATATATTCTATATCTATTATATAAATAATAACTTTACTAATATAACTTATTACCTATAAATACTGCTTAAATAATAAGAATAAGAGATAATAGATAAATAAGAGATCTATAACTATTATAATAAGCTAGTATAATAAGAACCTTACTATAGAATTACCTGTTTTAATAGGATTACTATCTCTAAGCTTAAGATCTGCTCTCTCTATATTTATACTGCTATTCTTTAAAGATACTAGAAATCTATAATATATGCTTATATATACTAGAATATTATAAGATCTTTGCTTAGAATACTTAATTTATTTGCTATAAAATAAGTATTACTATTAACCTTATAATTATTAAGGAGGGATTATTTTTAACCTAGAACCATAACTTATACCTAAATAAAGGGTAAATCTAATACTGCTAATAACTATTACTGAAATAATACACTGTTTAGTATATAGCAAAATAACCTACTAGTAGATATAGTAAAAGATACTAAAATGCTATAATAACTTATAGTATTATTATTAGCACTACTAATACCTGTTTAAATCTAGGATTATCCTAACTAAGAGGTATAAAATAAGAGTATCTATCCCTTTATACCTTAAAATAGTAAAATATCTTTTCTATTTAGTTTATAGATAGGAGTATAGCTTAAGTATTATTATTTATAATAAGTGTGATAATACTATAGTAAGTAACTATAGCTACTACTATATAACTTATAATATTCTTACTACTAATAATAAACCTAGTATTTTAAAGGAAATAATAGAAGAAGATAATACTAAATAATAGTAATACTGCTTTACAGACCTAATAAGAGTATTACTAAGATCTAGAATATAAAACTTCACTTTAACTATACTAGAACTAGTAACTAGAAAACTAGCTATTTTAGTATAAATAAGGGAGACTTATACTATAGTAGAAGCTTTAATTAGAGACTTTACTAGCTAAAACCTTATTAAGATATTTATTTATCTTCTTTTATATAATACTATTAATTACTATAGTAAACTATTTTATATCTAGCTAATTAATACTATAGTTAGATCTATTAGTTATAGTAACTCTATACTAATAACTTATTATAAAACCTCTAATCCTTCTAAATATAAAAGTATTTATAAATAACTATAACTAGGGTTAAATATTTAAATTTAGTAATAAGATTATAGAAAAGGAGGTAAATACTAAAATCCTCTTTTACTTTAAGACCTATAGGGCTAATAGCTTTATAGGTATAGCTTTATAGAGAGAATTTATATATAACTTTATTAATCTCCTACTTATATTTTAAAACTAAGTTACTATAAGTATTATTTAATAACTCTATAACTACCTTATAATAGATAGAGTATATACTACTTATAATTCTCTATAAGTTATAGATTAACTCTTTATAATTATTATAGAGGATAACTTTTATTTTTAGATAACTAAGAAAGTAAAAGAACAGATAAGTAAGAATACTATATTTATAAAGTTATAGGAAAATAAAGACTTTACTAGAGAGATTATAAGTAGTAATAGTAAGAGAAGAGCAAAGTCTATACCTTTATAGACTAATAATAGAAGAAATATATCTATAAATAATAAAGCTTTATAACTAGTTAACTATAGTTTAACTATAAATACTAATTCTACTTAAATTATTATAAATACTTAAATTAGATTTAAAAGTAATATATACTTACTTATATACTAATTTATAAACCTAACTAAGCTATATATTAATAAGATAAAGTATAATAGTAAAGGTATAGATATATTAAAGCTAAAACTCTATATCTTCTAGGATATATATAAGAGAATAGGCTTTATAAAGAAATAAATACTATTTGCTTTTCTAATTATACTTAAAGGAAGGGTATTATATTATTACTATAAGATAATTTATAGAATTTAGCCTTATCTTAACCTAGACTAGATTATTACTAAGCTTAGTAAATATTTTAAAATAGAGGAATTTAAATAGGTATACTTTACTAAATAGAATATTACTATACTTATATTAATTATAAATAATAATCTATCTATAATAAAGCTTAAGGTTTTAGATTTACTGATTAATACTTTTATAAAAATATAATCTATATTAGATACTACCTATAAAAGTAATAAGATTTTATAAAACTAACTCCTTTAAGGTTACTAAGAGGTTAAGAAATATAAATAAGCTACTATAAACCCTATAATAAAGTTTAAGAGCTTCTATAACTAGCTTAAAGTTATAATTAGTAATATAGTTATATTTAAAAATAGTTAATTACCCCTATAACTATAATATTATACTAAGTAATACTAGATAGATTATAAGTATAATAGCTAAGACTAGAATAATTAATTTAGCTATTCTAGTTTATACTAAAACTTTAAAAGAGATAATTTAAAGTAATAGTAAGATTTCTAGAAATAGAGATATTATATCTATAAGAAGATAGGCTGCTATTTAATAAACTATATATAAAAAGAGAGAAATAAAGTATATTTCTGCTTTTAAAGTAATTTATAAATTTAAGATACTTTTAAAATAGCTTATTAGTAATTTCTTACTTAATATAAAGGGATTAAAGATAAGGGTTATAATAATTTAATAATAAATAATAAGGAGAATAAAGAGATTAAGATATACCTCTAGTTACTTAAAGAAGGATAAAATAGTTAAGAGAACTAATAATCTAATAATAAATAGTAGACTTTATTCTTTATCTAATTTATAAATCTAAATAGCTAATTAACTTATTTAGTAGATAAGAATACTATTACTAACTATCTACTTAACTAAGCAGCTTATTATAGAATCACTTACTATAACCCTTTTAAATAAATAACTAATAATTCTCCTATTAATATCTTTATACTTAATAGAAGATATTTTTTAGAGACTTTCTAGGATATTATTCTAGATATAGAAGTTATAGGATTTTTAATAGCTAGTTATAACTAGTTTATTATACTTAAAAGAACTAAGTTATCTAATATTATAATTAACTCTGCTATTATAGGAGGAATAAGTATTAAATTTAGTCTAGGGGGAGTAATTAAATTAATAGAAATAATAATTATCTTTATACCTTTTAGGGATATAATATTCTATATTATATTAGTAAATACCCCTTTTCTCCTATATCTTATAGATATAGATAAACTAGGTATTTAATTTAATAATTTGAGAAACTATTTATAATAAGGAGATCTAATTATCCCTATTATCTATAAATAGGGTTATCTATAGCTATTATTAGATATAGAGAAGATATTAGCCTGGAATAACCTTATAGAAACTAAGTTATACTAACTTTATTAATATTTTAGATATCTATTAGTTTACTAACTTTATAGGGTTTTATAGTAGTTAGACTACTAAGTTAAAATATAAATATTCAAATATCTTATAAAGTTTTATAAATATTACTAACTTAATATAGGAGCTCTAAATTACTTTAAATTTACTTTTAAGGATAACTATAACTTTAACTATACTATAGTAATTAATATTATTTACTTTAACTTAAAACTAGTACTTTATATAGTTAATACTACTACTACCTTTAATATAAAAAGATTTCTATAAGATCTATTAGTAAGTATAGCACTTAATATACTTAAATAATACTAGATCTATACCTATCTTAGACCTCTAGATATAGTAATTACTAATACTAGTACTAATTTTAGCTTATTAGAGTAGTATAATATACTCTATTTAATATTAATAACTGCTATTAAAGTTTCTATTAAGGCTTATAACTCTATAAGTAAGGTTAAGAGGTATTATATAATTCTTTACAGAGTCTATAATATAATTTGCTAAAACCTTCCTAATATAGATTATAAGATAGTTCTCTAAATAGCTTTAAAGGCTATTAATAATATTATAGGGCTAAAAGGCCTAGTTTTAATATTACTTATCTTTAAAGTATATCTATAGCTTACTAATGAATCCTCTCTGTTTCTAGAAATCTAGAAACAGGTAGCTGCTATATAAAGAGTAATAGAAGATCTCTAAAAAGTCTAAGCTTTATACTAAGTTTTAAAAGCCTTTACTACCTATAATAAACTATATATATATAAAACCCTATAACTACTACTACTCTTACTTATATATATTTACTATAAGAAGAAGAAATAGTAAGAACTATATAAACTTCTTACTATTAATAGTAAGACCTATATACTTAACCTCTTATATAAACCTTAAACCTTCTAATTAATAGTTATCTACTTATAATATAATACTAGTAATACTAGTAATATTAGTAAAGATAATAATAATATGCTAATAGACTTCCTAGACTAGAATACTAGAAGAATAGAGGAAACAGATAAGAATAATACTATACTAGTGCTAATACTAATATTACTACCTCTATATAAGAGAGGCAGACTACTAAAAAACTATATAGGAGCTATTATAATACCTACTATAGGTCTAATATAAAGAAGTAACTGCTTTATAGACTAAAATAGATAAGGGAATACTATAATTAATACTATTTTTATTATTAATATAGTAAAAGCTCTTAGCTAAGAGATTAGTAATACTATAACTGTTATGCTAATACTATAACCCGCAAAGCAGCAGGATACGCGCTGCACTTAATAGATATATATAAGATTATATAACCTATTATAGAGTATATATATATATAGTTTAATACTACTGCCCACGTAGTTAAGTGGAACTTCTAGAATAGATATATATTAACTTATAGGCTTTTAATATATATATATAAAGGGAGCCCTAAATTCTATATAATCCTTATTCTAGTATAAAACTAATACTAATTAGTAGTTAACCTTATATATTATACCACTTAACTCTTATAGATTAGTAAGGATTACTTAAAGAGGTAAAGTAATAACTTCTATACTAGGTTTATAATCTAGTATATAAGGGACTTATCTTTATGCTATCCAGGTTATTAGATATAAAGGGTAGGTCTGCTTATAGCATACCTATCTTAAAGACCTTAATATACCCCTATATCTATTATGCAAATAATAACTTTATTAATATAACTTATTACCTATAAATACTACTTAAATAATAAGAATAAAAGATAATAGATAAATAATAGATCTATAAATATTATAATAAGCTAATATAATAAAGGTACTACTATAGAATTATCTATCCTAACTAGATCACTATATTTAAGATTAAGATCTATCCTCTATAAATCTATACTACTACTCTTTAAAAACACTAGAAAATCCAAGATATCTATACTTATATATACTAGAATATTATAAGACCTTTACTTAGAACACTTAATTTATTTGCTATAAAATAAGTACTACTATTAACCTTATAATTATTAAGGAGGGATTACTTTTAACCTGGAACTATAACTTATACCTAAATAAGAGGTAAATCTAATACTACTAGTAACTTTTTACTAAAATAATATATTATTTAGTATATAGTAAAATAACCTACTAGCAGATATAGTAAAAGATACTAAAACGCTATAACAACTTATAGTATTATTATTAGCACTACTAATACTTACCTAAACCTAGGATTATTTTAACTAAGAGGTATAAAATAAAAATATCTATCCCTTTATACCTTAAAATAATAAAGTATCTTTTTTATTTAGTTTATAGATAGAAGTATAGCTTAAGTATTATTATCTGTAATAAGTATAATAATACTATAGTAAGTAACTATAGCTATTACTATATAACTTATAATATTCTTACTACTAATAATAAACCTAGTATTCTAAAAGAAATAATAGAAAAAAATAACACTAAATAATAGTAATATTACTTTATAGACCTAATAAGGATAACACTAAGACTAAGAATATAAAACTTCACTTTAACTATTCTAAATCTAGTAACTAGAAAACTAGCTACCCTAGTATAAATAAGAGAGACTTATACTTTAATAAAAGCTTTAACTAGAAACTCTACTAGCTAAAACCTTATTAAGGTATTTATTTACCTTCTTTTATATAATATTATTAACTACTATAGCAAATCCTTATATATCTAGCTAATTAATACTATAGTTAGACCTATTAGTTATAGTAACTCCACACTATTAACTTATTATAGAACTTCTAATCCCTCTAAATATAAAAGTATTTATAAATAACTATAACTAGAGTTAAATATTTAAACTTAGTAATAAGATTATAGAGAAGGAAGTAAACACTAAAATCCTCTTTTACTTTAAGACCTATAAGGCTAATAGCCTTATAGGTATAGCCTTTTAGAGAGAATTTATATATAACTTTATTAATCTACTATTTATATTCTAGAACTAAGTTACTATAAGTATTATTTAATAACTCTATAACTACCTTATAACAGATAGAGTATATACTATCTATAATTTTCTATAAGTTATAGATTAACTCTTTATAATTATTATAGAGAATAACTTCTACTTTTAAATAACTAAGGAAGTAGAAGAATAAGTAAGTAAGAATACTATATTTATAAAGCTATAGGAAAATAAAGACTTTACTAGAGAGATTATAAGTAGTAATAGTAAGAGAAGAGCAAAGTTTATATCTTTATAGACTAATAATAGAAGGAATATACCTATAAATAATAAGGCTTTATAGCTAGTTAATCTTAGTTTAACTTTAAATACTAATCCTACTCTAAATATTATAAACGCTTAGATTAGACTTAAAAATAATATATACTTACTTATACACTAACTTATAGATCTAACTAAGCTATATATTAATAAGATAAAGTATAGTAGTAAAGATATAGATATTTTAAAGCTAAAACTCTATATCTTCTAGAATATATATAAAAGAGTAGGCCTTATAAAGAAATAAATACTATTTGCTTTTCTAATTATACTTAAAGAAAAGGTATTATATTATTACTATAAAATAATTTACTAAATTTAGCCTTATTTTAACCTAGACCAGATTATTACTAAGCTTAGTAAATATTTTAAAATAGAGGAATTTAAATAAGTATATCTTACTAAATAAAATACTACTATATTTATATTAATTATAAATAATAATCTATTTATAATAAAGCTTAAAGTCTTAGATTTGCTAATTAATACTCTTATAAAGATATAACCTATATTAGATACTACCTATAAAAGTAATAAGATCTTATATAACTAACTCCTTTAAGGTTACTAAGAAGTTAAGAAATATAAATAAGCTACTATAAACTCTATAATAAAGTTTAAGAGTCTCTATAACTAGCTTAAAGTTATAATTAATAATATAGTTATATTTAAGAATAGTTAATTACCCCTATAACTATAATACTATACTAAGTAATACTAGATAGATTATAAGTATAATAGCTAAGGCTAGAATAATTAATTTAGCTACTCTAGTCTATACTAAAACTTTAAATAAGATAATTTAAAGTAATAGTAAGATTTCTAGAAACAGAGATACTATATCTATAAAAAGATAGACTGCTATTTAATAAACTATATATAAAAAGAGAGAGATAAAGTATACTTCTACTTTTAAAGTAATTTATAAATTTAAGATATTTCTAAAATAGCTTATTAGTAATTTCTTACTTAATATAAAGAAACTAAAAATAAGAGTTATAATAATTTAATAATAAATAATAAGGAGGATAAAGAGATTAAGATATACCTCTCATTACTTAGAGAAGAGTAAGATAGTTAAGAGAACTAATAATTTAATAATAAATAGTAGACTTTATTCTTTATTTAATTTATAAATCTAAATATCTAATTAATCTATTTAGTAGATAAGAATACTATTACTAACTACCTGCTTAACTAAGCAGCTTATTATAGAATTACCTACTATAATTCTTTTAAATAAATAACTAATAATACCCCTATTAATATCTTCACACTTAATAGAAGATATTTTTTAGAGACTTTCTAGGATATTATCCTAGATATAGGAGCTATAGAATTTTTAATAGCTAGTTATAACTAATAGATTATACTTAAAAGAACTAAGTTACCTAATATTATAATTAATCTAGCTATTATAAGAGGGATAAGTATTAAATTTAGTCTAGGAGGAGTAATTAAATTAATAGGAATAATAGTTATCCCTATATCTTTTAGAGAAATAATATTCTATATTATATTAGTAAATACCCCTTTTCTCCTATATTTTATAGATATAAATAAACTAGATATTTAATTTAATAATTTAAGAAACTATTTATAATAAGGAAACCTAATTATTTCTATTATCTATAAATAGGGTTATCTATAGCTACTATTAGATATAGAGAAGATATTAGCTTAGAATAACCTTATAGAGACTAAGTTATACTAACTCTATTAACGTTTTAGATATCTATTAGTTTACTAACTTTATAGAGTTTTATAGTAGTTAGGCTACTAAGTTAAAATATAAATACTTAAATATCTTA